>PVJA010041339.1:0-17960 GCA_004027025.1 Myocastor coypus
AAAAAAAAAAAAAAAAAAAAAAAAAAAAAAAAAGAAAGAAAGAAAAAGAAAAAAAGAAGGAACAACACGGTCACGCCAAAAAGGGCCATGGTCACGTGCAACCTATTTGCTGCATGAATTGTGCCAGGTGCGTACCCAAGGCTGTTAAGAAGTTTGTCATTTGGAACATAGTGGAGGCCGCTGCCCTCAGGGACGTTTCCGAAGCGAGTGTCTTCGACGGTTATGTGCTTCCCAGGCTGTGTGTGAAGCCGCACTGCTGTGCCAGTTGTGCCATTCACAGCAAAGTGGTCAGAAATCGATCTCATGAAGCCCGCAAGGACCAAACACCTCCACCCCGATTTAGACCTGCTGGTGCTGCCCCACGACCTCCAGCAAAGCCCACGTAAGGAGCTGGGTCTGAATGGACTGAAGAAAACTCCGACAAAAATAATAAATTGAATGTTATACTTTAAAAAAATTTAAAAAAAATAAAAAGCAGGTTTTGTGTTAGAAGATTCCACTCAACTATAAAGTTTCTTAGTATGTTTAAGGTAGGCTAGGCTATAAGCTCTGATATTTTCATTTAGACTTAAAATTTTTATCCTTGGTCCCATCATAACATGAGGAGTATCTGTATTTTCTTTGCTATCCTAATGTGCATCCCTAAATGCAATAGTTCAAGCTGGGCGTGGTGGTGCACGCCTGTAATCCCAGCATTCGGGGAGGCTGAGGCAGGAGGACTGGTGCAAGTTCGAGACCAGCCTGGGCTACAAAAGTGAGCTCAAGGCCAGCCTGAACTGCATAGGGAGACCCTGTCTCAAAAAGACAAAAAAATAAATAAATAAATAAATAAATAAATGCCATAGTTCGGTTTTACCTGTTTGTTCTTTATTTGTGTCTGTTAGGTCTCTCTTAATCTAGAGCTCTCTTCCATCTCTTTTCTTCTTTCTTGCAGTAAGTTCTGCCTGCAGAGCTCCCACTGAGAATAAACAATTCTGTTCCAGGCCTGTAAGGCACTTTTCTGATCTGATCACCCCCAAATCCCTTCAGCATACTCTCCTACTAGGCTTTTCTTTGCATTCTTTCAGTTTCTGCCAGGTGGGGTGTGGTAGCTCATACCTGTAAGTCTTTTTTTTTTTTTTGATACAGAGTCTCGCTATGCAGTTCAAGCTGACCTTGAGCTCCCTTTTGTAGCCTAGACTGGTCTTGAACTTGCACCAATCCTCCTGCCTTAGCCTTCCAAGTGCTGGGATTACAGGTGTGCACCACCACACCTGGATCATACCTGTAATTCTAACACTCGTGAGGCTGAGGCATGAGTTCCAGGCCAGCCTGGAATATATAGTGAGACCCTGTCTCAAAAAAAAAAATTAATAAAAATCAAGTTCCTAAGGCTAGGGAGATAGCTCAGTAGTCGAAGTGCCTGCCTGGCAAGTGCAAGGGCCCAGGTCCAATCCCTGGTACCATATGCCATGCAGGCCCCAGATGCTGTGCTGGCCACCAAAACTGGGCATGGTGGCACACACCTGTAATATCGGTGCTGGGAAGGCTGAGACAGGAGGATCGCTAGGTGTCCCAGCTGTGTACTGACACCCTGTACCAAGTAAATAACTACATAATAAAAACAAAGAAACAATCCACTCCAGCCTACCTTGTCTGCTGCCTCCCTATTCCAGGTAGGAGATTTACAGTGACCACTCGTCTGCCTAGAACATCTTCCTTCCCTGTGTCTCCTATGGAACCCCTCACAGCCCTGTTCTAGCATTCCCTCCTCTGAGAAGTACCCCCCACTCTCTGACCTGGCCTCCCCTCCACCCCTGCAGTCTCCTGTAAGCCTCTCCTCGCCTCCCATCGCCCTCCAGCTGTGGTTTTCCTTGTGTGTGAAAGATGACGTGATCAATGACTGTCACGGCTCTATCCTCTTTCCTATCCCCGTGAGGGTAGGGGCTGTCTCCCCACTACCTAGCAAAGTGCTGGCGCAGAGTAGGTGTTCACTTACAAGTGTGCTGATTACTGCCAGGAAGAGAGAAGAGCAGCCTGCAATGCCACCCAGATCGTGGTGGGCCCTGGAGAGCTGGACTTAGGAGCCCAGCAGCACTCAGTGAGATCTGGAAGGGGGAGTGGAGTAAAGAGCAGAGGCAGGGGACGGGGTTCCTGCCCACCTCCTGGGTGCCAAGGTACCTCTGCCTACTCCATAATCAAAGGCACAGAAGCTAGATGTGGAGTGGGGCTCAGTGGCAGAGTACCTGCATAGGATTCCACCCAAGCACAAAAAAGAAAAACTCCCTGCAGAGGGGGCCAGCCACTCCCACTCACCCTCTGGGACTAGGCCAAGTGGAAGCCAACGTTCCAGCCCAGGCCCAGGGGGCAGCAGCAGTCCTGTCCTCCTTGGCTCCTACTCCCATGTCCTGCCCCCTCTTGCAAGCACCCCCTTTTTCTTTTCTTTTTTATGTATTTGGTTGTTACAGTGTCTCCCTATGCAGCTTAGACTTGTGCTGACCCTCCTGCTCTCAGCCAGGGATCAAACCTCGGTCCCTGCACTTGCCTAAGCTTGCCTAAGCTTGCCTAAGCAGGCACTTTAGTCTGCTGAGCTATCTTGTAGGCAACCCCCTTTTTCTTTTTTCTCTGGTCTTTACTTATATATGTTAGAGCTCCTTTTTATTTTATTTTATTTTTTAAGACTAGGTCTTACTATGTCAATTCCAGGCTGACCTTGATCTCTCTCTCTCTCTCTCTCTCTCTCTCTCTCTCTCTCTCTCTCTCTCTCTCTCTCTCTCTTTCTCTCTATCTCTCTCTTTTTGCAGGCTAGGGTTTGAACTCATGGCCTTGCACTTCCAGGCAGGCACTTGTACCACAGAGCTATCTTCCCAGCCCCTACGACCCTGATCTCTGATGATCAGGCTGTCCCCAAGCTTGTGGTAATCTTCATGCCTCAGCCTCCAGAGTGCTGGGATTAAAAGTGTGCACTGCCACACCCAGCAGCTTTCCTTCAATCCAGAGTTCACTTCCACCTCCTTTCTTCTCTTGCAATAAATTTCACTTATAGAGCTCCCACTGCTTTTAAAATAAGGGGCAGGAGCCAGGGAGATAGCTCAGTAGAATAAGCACCTGCCTTGCAAGCTCAGGGTTCTGAGTTCAATCCCTGGTACAGCTAAATAAATAAATAAGGACAAAAGATTCCTTCCAGGCCTGTAAGAATCTCATCTCCTCTCTCTCTCTCTCTCTCTCTCTCTCTCTCTCTCTCTCTCTCTCTCTCTCTCTCCCACTCTAGGGTTTAAACCCAGGACCCAGGACCTCCACACTCAGCTACATCCCCAGGCCTCTTTTCTATTTTGAGACAGGATCTTGCTAAACTGCCCTGGCTAGGCTCTACATTGTGACCCTCCTGCTTCAGGCTCCCACAGTGCTGGGACTGTGAGCATGAGCCACCAAGCCTAGATTTCCCTTTTCCTCGTAACTGAGGGAGAGATTGGAGAGCTGGAAGCATGCAGAGAGTTGAGAGACTTGAGAGATGTAGGAAATGAGAGGCCTGTGGGCCCTGTGGGAGCAGAGTGAGGCGTCCCGAGACAAAGGTCCAGAGGGAGTCTTGAAAGGAGCATGGACTTTGAGGCAGGGTAGGACTGGCCAAGGGTGAGGCCTGGCCAGGCACCCCTCAGGACTGGTGATGGGCTGGGCAGCTGGATCAGTGCTGTCCTGATACAGAAGGGAAAGGGAACAAGTCTCTCCTTTCTTTTTCCCTCCCTCCATCTCTGAAAGGGACTGGCCTTTCCTCTCTGTTCTCCTAGAACCTATGGCTCTTAGGAATTCTCAGTACTGTTACCTCCCAGAAAATGAGAGTTGGATCTCACTGCCGGGGAGCAAAAGAGGGAGCGAGAGGGAGAGAGGTTATTGGGAGGGGAAGGGTCACAGCCCCAGATTCCTGGGATCCTGCAGCTTCAGTCACTCAGAGAAAACAAAACAAAACAAAACAAAAAGAAACACACACACACACACAGACACACACACACACACACACACACACACACACACACACACACACACACCAGAGAAAGTGATTTAGAGGCAGACCTAATCTAAGTAGAGACCAAATCCTGGACTTGGAAGAGTCTGAAAAGACACAGAGAAAAGCAGTGCAAGAATCCGACGGAGACAGAGGGCTCTGCTTTTGCCCGCAGCGATTCTGATGTTATCTGTCTCCAGCTGCCTCTCTCCTCTCCGACGCCTCCGACGCCGTCCCCCCCTCTGCCCCTCCTTCCTCGTCAACCCCAAAACCAGATGCCCGAGCCTCTCTCCTTCCCTGTCTCTTCTGCACCAAGGTCTGGAAGTGGAGCTTATGGGCTCTTGCACTTAGGGGTGAGAGATGGAGTAAGAGGCAGAGGTGCCCAGTGCAGAGGGAGGCTCCAGCTAGAACCTCCCTGAGCCTGCTGCCCACCTCTGGGCTGCCGTTTTCCCGCCTTGTCTCTGGTGAACATTTCCATGCTCGCCCATCTGTGCAGAGTTGTGGGACGGTGGCGTGGGGTGGAGGGGGTGTCGATGTCCCTGCTCTATTCAGGGAGGCAGAGATGATGGCGTGCTGTCTGAGGGCTCACGTGCTTTCCTGTGCCCAGCTGCCACTACGTGTGGCTGGAGCTTTCTATTCCTCCCTTTGTTTCTCCTGGCCACCAGCCCTGCTCCTTGGAAAGTCTACCAAAGTGACGGTGCTGGGTTAAAGCCTCAGGAACACTGAGCCCAGATTTGAGGGCCACAAGGACGGTAGATTTTGTTCTGGCTCCAGCCAGAGGCCTGCCAAACCCTAGACGGGGGTGCAGAGAGAGCAAAGGGGTAGAAGCAGAGGCTAAGTTGTCCTTCAAGTCCTGGGACTTGGAGCCTCGGGTGGCCTGTCCATCCCAGACTCCAGGCCATCCTGCTCCTATCTGGAGGCTTCTACAGCCACTCCTGTGCCACTTGATTCTGGAATGGAGCTCTCTGGAGAAAGGACTGGAGCTTGGGGAGTCCTGAGACGTCTAAAGGTTCTTCAAGATGGGCCAGAGCAAGCACTGCAGGAGGGGTGGGGCAAGCTGTATGTGTTTGTTGGAAAGGTGGGGGGTAGGGGCAGAAGGCCGCCTGCGGGGGAGAAGGCTTCTTGGCAAAAGCCCCAGTTTCCTGAGCTGATCCCTGCTCCCTGCCACTGCTCCCAATTCTGTTGTTTCAATAACATCATTTTTATCCACCCCACAGAGAGACTATGTCTTAGGAGGGGAAGGCGAGGGGCAGGGTTAGGGCATGGGGGAGGGGAATGAAGAGAGCCTGGGGTCTGGAGTTAGCAATGACCAGGTTGGGGCGCTCCTTCCTCAGGCAGAGGCAGGGCGGTCCCAGAGCCCAGGTCCCCTGATGACAAAGACAAATACATTAAAATTCTTGCCTTGGAGAAGAATGCAGGATCAGGACAGCATTTCATAATCTGCAATAACAGTAGCAGGGTGGGGGCAGGAGTGGACAGAGGGTTCGAACCTCTGCTGAGGATCCCAGAGGGACAGTCATTGGCCACCTGCAGCCCCTGGGGACCCTAAAAGCCCTCCTCACTGCCGGTTTGGCTCAGTCTCTCGCTTCAGTATGCGCACGACCTGTGTATGTCCCTGACTGTGCAGAGCCCATGGCCTGCACTGCCTCGAGCCGATGATTTCAGAAAAATGACTTGGTGCAGGGGCTCCACGTGCAATGGGATGTCGGAGGCTACGTATAGATCACTCTCCCTCAGCACGCCCCTTCCACTTCTGCTCTCTACCCAGTACCAGGGAGTGGACTGAGCCTGGATGCCAGGCACTGGGGTGGGGATCCCAGAAAATCCAGAAGCACCCTCCTGTGTCTAGATCAATCTTTCTTATTTCTTTTCTTACAAATCTTCTTTTTCCAGATCTGCTTCCTCTCCCGGGTAGTCATCTGTGGTCTTTGGGCTCTCAGACTCTTGTCTTCTCTCTGATCCCTTAGGGAGGTTTATTCCTCAGTCTGCAGTTCTAGATTCCTCCCCATCCAAAATGACCAGAAATGTTTCTCCTGGTGCCTGAAGTTTCTGCCACATGGGTTTGAGGCCCTCATCTATCCTCCCTTCAAGGACACTTTTAAAGGCTGAAGGCCCCGTATAGACAGTGGGGAAGGTATGGAAACTGGCCCTTGCTCCCGGGTGTCTTTACCACCTGTCCTGGGCACTCTTGGGGCACATGGTAGGGGGATCTGCCATAGGTCCGAGGGGCTGGGGCTGAGGCCCGCTGCCAGCCGCTTGGCTTGATGAATGGAGCTGTCCCTCCTCCCCACGGAGCCTTTGATCTTCCCCTTATGGGGAGGGGGCCAGGGGCATCAAAGACATTTTTGTGGCATTAGAGAATCAGATAAACCCCACCTCACCTGCAGCTGGCTCCCCCCCCCCCTTCTGCCAGGGCCAAGTTAGGGGAAGAACTCGAGGTAGGGACCCTCGGATGCGCAGCGCGACGCGAGGCTGCCACTAGAGAATTCTGATCCCTTAGGCCTCGCAAGTCCGCAATCTCCGCCCTTCTGCTCGCTTACACGCACTCTGGAGTTCAGGCCCGAGAAACACCGCATTTCGCTGCCTGGCGGTCTCCCCCTACTCTAGGGCTACGGGGCTGCAGGGGAGCAGAGCGGAGGCCTGGCGCTGCCTCCTTTGCTACAGGAAAGGCTGAGAAAGGGGAGTGAGTGAGGCGTGGGGGCTGCACCAGAAAGAGGTGTGACCCTCCAGGGTCTACGGCGCGGGCAGCCCTGCTTGACATCCCTAGTCGAGCACCCTGCGCCCCAGATCGACTTCCTCTTCTGGCCCTACTGCGTTTCCCTCCGACCCCCAACTCCTCAACTCCCTCATTCCTGGGAAGTTTTCTCTCTTTACAGTCAACAAACCTGTCAAACGTCTCTCTTCCAGCCCCTCGTCAGCTCTTCTTCCTCCCTCCGCACCTTACCCTTCTCTACTCCCTCCCCGACCCCCACTCTTGAAGGCCCGGGAAAGCGGAGGCCAGCGCAGAGGGGTGAGGCGAGGGGCGCGGCCGGTAGGTCCCGCAACCCGGAGCGCCTTCGGCCCGCCCCGCACCCCAAGCCTCCAGCCCGGCGCCCGCCCTCCGCAGCGCTCCGCGCTTGCCGCCCCAGGGCGCACGGCTCCCTCCCGAGAGTCCCGCCGCCTGACTGTCGCAACTGCCACCCGACGGCTCCCCTGGCCCCCGCCCACGCCCCGGCCCCGCTCTCCTCCCACCCCCGCCCCCGGCTCTGATTTCTTCTCTGGAGCGAGCTCGGCAGGAGACACAGGCGCAGGCTGCCCTGTCCGCTCTCCGCCTCCGCCGCGCCCTCCTCGCCCGGGATGGGCCCCCCCGCCGCCGCCGGAGCCGTCGCCTCCCGGCCGCAACCTCGGTCGCCGCGCTCGCCCTGAATCCCGGGCCGCTGCGCTCGCCCTGAATCCCGGGCCGCTGCACCGCCCAGGTCACCCCATAGCCTCGTCTCTGCCCGGCCGTGGAGCGGGCACGATGCTGCCGCCGGTGCCTTCACGCCTCGGGCTGCTGTTGCTGCTGCTCCTGTGTCCGGCGCACGTTGGTGGACTGTGGTGGTGAGTACGTGGGGTGTCTCGGCGCGGCCCCAACGCTGGAGGGTGGGGACCCCGGCCCGGGCGAGGGGCTTTGCACAGTACTCCAGCTGCCTTGGGAGTCTACCTGTCTTGGATCCCAGGCGCGGGGCAGCGGCTCGGGCCCTTGGAAAGAGGTCCGGAGATTCTCCTCCTGACTACCTCACACCCCCAGGAAGAGCTTTTCCAGGGCCACTTTGACGTTTCCAACCACTGGCACATTCTATTGTGTTTCCGCCTCTCATGTCCTCCCCTCCCCCTAAATCGTGTGTTCCATTCAGATCACTAAGGAATTGGCGGGTAGGTAGGAAAGAACTACTCCAGAAAAGCTGTAATCAGAGAGTCGCAGAGTGAAGAGGGCCCTGGAATTAGAGAGGGGAGACTGGGCAAAAGACAGGAACAAGGTAGGAGCCAAGAGCGGAGAGGGTCAGACACCTGCGCTTTCCCTGACCCACTTTGCCCACCACCGGTCTACCCTATTCTCTCCGAGACCTTCTGGCATGGTAAGTAGTGTCGAGAGAGGGGAAACTGAGTCAGGACCCTGAGTTTCTCTAGCTTCTCCTTCCTAGCAAAGAAGAAAAAGAAGGGCAAGGGCATTATGGATGAAAACTCGCGCATCCCAGGACCGCGGGAGGGTCCTGGGGGAAGGGAAGGAGGCCCGGCCAGCCAAGGGATGGGGACAGATGCCTTCCCAGAGTCAGCCTCTGGATTTGGCCTTAGCTAAAACAGACCTAAGATGAGTAGGTTCCCAGAGCTTTGAACCCTGGAATGGTGCAGGAATTAGGAAAGGTGAGTACAAGACCGGCCGGGACAGTTCAGAGATCCAAATCCTGAAGAATTTTCCCCATTCTCAGTCCCAGAGTACAAACACCGGCCAGGAATAGCTCAGGGTTTGGAGAGGCGGGATTGGAACAATAGTGCTTGCTAGATTGACCAATCCTAAAAAAGGAGAGAATTTTCTATTTGCATATCACCAGTCATTGGCTGGATTCCTACCCTCCAGTCCTCTCTAGTCTTCTAACCATCGGTTTTGGAAGGAGGGTTAGGGCAGGCAGATCTCTCTTTTTTAGAAAAATAAAGTAGATGGCCGCGCTGCGAACTACTGGCCACTGTTCCTCTCTGCTGAAGTGGGAGAGACATTCCTCATAGGTGTTAGTGAGGGAAGAGATCCAGGCGACCGAGGTCTTGGGGAAGATGCATCCTTTAGCATAATGAAATAGGAACTTTGACATAGAGGGACGTGAGATCTAATCTCAGCCACTAACTGTGAGGATGGGCACAGCCCTGCCTGGCAAGGTCTCTGCTGTGAAGTAGGGATAACCATCTCCCTACTGGGTAGGCAGGCAGGATTAGGTGGAAATACCTATAAAATGACTGACATGAGGAGATACTCTTCACCCTTCTGGCTTCTCCATGCCAGGGTCCTGAGGAGTGAAAAAGGAGAGTCATTTGAATTAAAATGTAGAATTCCAAGCAAAAATTCCTAATCTCTTTTTGTTCCCTAAACACACCTTTCTTTGCTTTACTCTTATCTCAAGTTGTGGGGACAGGGTCCCTCTCCTCCCTCTTCATGAGTCCTTGCAATTAAAATATGATTTTCTCTGTGAACCTATCTCTCTGTCTCCTGTTGTTTTCCCTGCGTGCCATGGTATCCTATGCATTGGACAGCTATGCCAGTTACTGCATTTTACTGACAGTCACCTCTTCTGGGCTGTCTTGTTTCTGGTTATGGAAAGGAAAGCCTTTGTCTTTAGGGTCTCAGAAGCCCAGGAGAGTTTAGGTGCTAGAGATGGGCCTGTGGGTGTGCTGACTGAGGGGACTCACCTTTCAAGGTCTTATGTCTATGGGGGTTTCTTTGTTCAAGAGGGACCACTGGGTGGGAGCCAAGCCAACAACAGGAGAGGGGGAGGAGGTGAGGAGGACAGGTGTGGGAGAACACAGAGGCCTTCATGGCCACAGCTGCAGGGTGAGCCGGGTGAAGAGTGAGGGGCCCGGGTGATAAGCTGGCCAGCGAATACTTCACTCAGATGTGTTTCAGAGAGAACTTGCCCGCCCCCTGGCCCCCCGCCTGCCTCAGCCCCCTCCCTATTCTCTATTTCTGATACTTCATTCTTTTGGTCTGAACCCAGACTCCCTTTGGCATCATTTTTGGCTCTCCTTACACTCCAGGTTTGTCTCGTGCCACTCTCACCTCCACACCCAGCCTCCCTGCAGTGAGGTGTTTCCAGGTTATTCTAGAATGTCTGGGACCTGTGATGTTGGTGCTTTTTTTTTTTTTTCTGGTGGGACCAGGAATTGAACTCAGGTCCTTGCATTTGCCAGGAAAGCACTTATTCTACTGACCTCTCTCCCCAGTCCTTTGGTGCTTTTCTTCCTGTTTCTTAAAGGATGCTGGCCAAACCACAGCTCCAGTGGGCAAGCAGCAGGACTTGCACTGACCACTGCTATTCTAACGGTAGCTGGGCTGACAAGAGAGAGGATACCAGGACCTCTTGGTGACTTAATTATCTTGGTTGGGAAACGAGAGTGCTAGAGAGGGTTACCTAGGCCGGGAAATCTGCTCTGAGACCAAAAAAGTTTCCCTCCCACATTCCCTTCCTTTCTTCCCCTGCCCGTGCAGTTTGTGCTTTCTGAACTCTGCCTCCAGCCACTCAGTGTCTCCATCTGTAGTCATATCTTTGTGAATCACAGAATTCCAGATTCCAGGCACTGGCCAGGCTGTCTCCTGGTCTTCTCCTTCAGCCCACTGCCCCCAGGCCATCCAGCCCATCCTTTGGTCCCAGCAGGCCTTGCAGTCCTGAGAGTGGGACCGGCAGGGAGAAGCTCTTGCTTTCTAGTCAACAGCTCTGCTGCCCAACCTTACTTCTCTTCTGTCCTCCCCAGGAAGTTCTTCACAATGTTTGACCCATCTTTATTTATACCTTCAATCAGTGGATGTAGAAAATAGCTCACTCTCACAGAAGAGCCAAATCAGTTCTCTTCTGCTTTTCATTTTAAATTTTTTCTAAAGAAACGAACCCTCTCCTTGTTCTGCTATGAAAAATATCATGCAATCTCTCCCCAAACCCCTCTATCTTGCCTTCACTTTGCCTCCCCTTCATGTATGGAAAGGAAACAGGAGCTAGGACAGCTTGGACAATAGCCCTGCACATGGGCAGGGAAAAGACACAAGCCTCTTGCGGACACCCAGATTTCCCAGCTGCCTGGCCTGGCCATCCGGTATCTATTTGGGGCCCCTGACCCTTCATGGGCAGTCTTGTTGTTGGTCCCTGCCAAGCTTCAGGGTGGGGTGGCCATTCGTTCCCCCCCTCCAGGCCTCCCGCCTTGGCAGCTTCCCCCAAGGGAGACAATGGGGCTGTGAGCAGAAAAGGGCAGGGGCAAAAGGAGGCTGGCTCGATCTTGGCCAGAGCATGCCCTGGGCCCACCAGAGTCCTGGCACTGTGACATTTCCTGGGGGGTGCAGCCCTCTCCTGGCCAGTTCTCATCAGAAGCCAGGAGTTGGTGGGGAGAGGTCAGTGGAAGGTTCAATCACCAGGGCCTAGTAAGGGGGATTCCAGAATGAGGACTTTGGTGGGGGAGTGTAGCTGTGGAGGAGCTGAGGCAGAGTAGCATAGGACAGGGCAGGCAGCCAGGCTAAGGCAGGCCAAGCCAGAAGCTCTGGGGGAACCAGATGCTGCCTTTGCAGACCGGTGAGAGCGCCCCCTAGCCTGGAGCCTCTTTACTGTCCAGGCTGGAAACTGCTTGAGGCATAGCTGAGGGAAAAAGTAACTCTGAGAGGCTGATTTGCCTGGTTCCACCAGCTCTGAGCCCCCTGTGTAATCTAGAATTTGATCTAGAAAGTACTACAAGATCATCTAGTCTAACATTTTCAAATGGTGAGAGCAGAAGATCAATGACAGGAAGTGCCTCACCCAATGCTGGTAGCTGAGAGCCAAGGCTGAGAACACCTCCTGCTAGGCTCTTCATCAGTGGATGCAGTAGGGGTGGGAGCCCTCCGGAGGCTCCTTTTGCTCCCTCACCCTGTCCTCAGATGGGTGCTCCCAATGACAGCCTCTCCTCCAGGTGTCCCACTGATTTACAGCCCTGGGCAATCAGAAGCCCTTTTGTATGGTGAGGTCCATCAGGAAGGGAAAGCCCCTGGCTCACCCCAGAATGATGCAGAGATAGGAGGAAGGAAGGACAGAGGGAACCACATTGGGTCTGGTGGGGGAGGGGCAAAGTTGGGGTAGCTGGTGGGCAGTGGGGAGGCAGGGGTTAACGGAGCTGGGGCATCACAGGCTTTGATGTGGTGGTTGAGGTGGGGGTAGAGACTGGGGGAAGGGGAGCAGTAATTACTGAGTTAGACAGAGCAGGACAGGACAGGCGGGCGGGCACAGGCCCGGCAGCCTCAGCAGCCGTCAGGCAACATTTTTCTACCTCATCTCCACCACCCTCCTCTCTCACCCCCTTACAGCCCCCACCCACAGCCCCAGGGCTCAGGGCTCCCTCTGCTGGTTCTTGGGAAGTGGGGTCAGTATAAGGACCTTGAAGGTGGAGTAGGGAAATAGGAGAAGGCCTCCTGAGAGACCTTACAGAGGAGGCTGGTTACCCACAGGGTCTGAGACCCCCCTGTGCTCAGTGACCAACCAGGAGTGTCCACTTTGGACAAGGAGTGGTTCTTGAGGTGCTTTAGGACAAGGCTGAAGAATTAGGCAGCAGGGATCTAGGCTGAGAAGTGAGGGCAGAGGATGGGACAAAACAGAGTTCTCAAGAATCCCCCAGGTGCTGCCTGTGCCCTGCCTTGCACTGTGCAGGTCCCACAGCTGGATGGAGTGGGAATGAGAAGAACAGAAGCTGTTGGACAGGTCCTTCCTAGGGAAGACAGTCGGTATTAATGATCATTCCCATTTTTCAGTTGAGGAAACAGAGGCTCAGAAGATGAAATCTCAGGGCCTGGGAAATAGCTCAGTAGAATAAGTACTTGCCTGGCAAGTGCAAGGACCTGAGTTCAATCCCTGGTTCTGCAGAAGAAGAAGAAGAAGAAGAAGAAGAAGAAGAAGAAGAAGAAGAAGAAATCTCACCATATAAGTGCCAAGTTCACATTCTGGGGACTCAGTATTGTGCAGTACATAGACCACCCCCAGGATGGATCTTGCAAGCCCTGAGTGGGCTCTCATGACAAGTGTGAATTTTTTTGGCAGGACCAGGGTTTGAACTCATGACCTTGCACCTGCCAGGCAGGCACTTGTGCCATGGAGCTATCTCCCCAGCCCCAACAAGTGTGAATTTTTTAAAAGATTATTTAATTATTTATTTATTTGGTATAGGGTCTTGCTACCCAGCTCCGATTCATAGTGACCTTCCTGTCTTAGCTTCTCCAGTGCTGGGATTACAGGCATGCACCACCATGCCCGGTCTCTCTGGCTAACACAGCACACACAGAGTTCTGGGACTGCCATGGCCAGTGGTACCAGGGGTCAGACTTGGATCTTTGGGCTTGCCAGGCAGGCACTTGGACTGCCGAGCTATTTCCCCAGCATCCAAGTGTGAATTTTTTTTTTTTTTTTTTTTTTTTTTTTTTTTTTGTGGGACCGGGGTTCAAACTCACGACCTTGCACTTGCCCAGCAGGCACTTGTGCCTCGGAGCCACCTCCCCAGTTCCCCTCAAGTGTGAAATTTTTATTTTTTATTTTTTATTTTTTTTTTTTCTTTTTGAGACAGGGTCTCACTATGCAGTTGAGGCTGGCCTTGAGCTCACTTTTGTAGCCCAGGCTGGTCTCGAACTCGCACCAATCCTCCTGCCTCAGCCTCCTGCGTGCTGGGATTACAGGCGTGAGCCACCACGCCTGGCAAAATTTTTATCTTTAATGAATTTTCTTCCTCACTGAAGAGATAAACTGAGTAAACATGCTGGTAGGATAACAAGGGCCCCCAAATGAGTGACATTTGGGTGATACATGCAGAGGAGTCCTGGGGCTCCTTAGGGTCAGTGGAACTAGAGAACAGCTTGGAGAGATACTGGGTAGGATTATGATGATTTCGGGATGAAGAGGGGGTGACTCTGAGCCTAGGAATTAATTGAGTGCTGTGTGCCAGCAAGGATGCAGAACCCTGCTGGGAGGAAGGGGCTACCCAAGACCTTCCCACATGTCAGACAGCCCTTTCCCTCCAGCCCTGTTGTTACTTTAAAAAATCACATAATTTTTTTCTTGCAGGTGGTCAATCCATCCACCCCATGGCTGGGGTCTATCTCATTTCTTCTCCTATCACTCATCTATAACAGGCTGAGGTTGGTAGGGCTAGCTACTTGGCCATGGCATTACCTTTGGCCCCCTGATCCAGAGGTGACAAGGTAGGTGGGGCCAGGATCCTAGAACTTCTGAGGCTGAGGTCAGCAGATGCTGTAGGGATGAGCTGGCTCTAGACCCCACTTCCTTGGGCTGCTACTGATCCTGCCAACCACAGCCCTTGGACAAAGCTCTCTGTGCAGACCAGGCCAGTTAGAATGACCAGCTGCAGGCTTGTCCGTTCTTGTCAGAACACTGAGTTCTTTTAGGACTAGCCTCATTTTCTTGCTATGCTCATGAACAGTTTGATTACAACCGCACATACCACCACTGCACTCCAGACCCTAATACACGCAAGTTCCCCTCAAGGAACATAGCTTCCATGTGCCGGTCCCAGGTCAGTGCTGACCCAGAGGCTCCCAAAAAAAGCAGAGTGTGTTCCCAAAGGAAGCAGAAGGAAGGTAAAGGGAGAAGACACTTGGGAACTGGTTCTGGATGCGGAGTCAAATGTTAAAATTGGGGAGTGCATGCCTCTTGTACTAACTTCACATTTATCTGAAGTCCAAAGAGGTGACTAATTTGTCCACAGTGGCTCAGCCCACCTAGAGCTGATAGAAGCCAGGGTGCAGAAACATGGCTGTGGGTTTTGCCCAATGTTCCCTGTGGCGCTCCTTCTGGAGTTTCATCTCCTGTGTATTTAGAATGGGAGCAAGGACAGCAGGGCAGGCAGCAATCTAGTCCCCTGGGATTCTAGCTGCTACCACTGCCCATCCGCTTTCTGATCAGCTCGTAAACAACTCTAGTTCCCAGGAAGCCAGCCAGGCTGGGAGCCAGATCCAGACCGGGTCCTGGCTGGGGCAGCCCCTCAACCCTGTGAAGGGCCAGCCTCAGCCCCCGAAGGGCCCCACTCTTCACACTCCTCTGAAGCCTTCTCCTATCTCTAGCCCTGGGAAGCAGACAAGGTCAAGAGGGATTTGCTCATCAGTCCTTAATCCTTCCTGCTTTCCTCATGGAGGAGGGGGGAGAGGTGAGGGAAAAGGGGGAGGTTGACCTTGGGAAGATAAAGCAGCCAACCTTGGGAGAATAAGGAGTTCTCAGAGGGCAGGGGTGGGGGCAGGCTAGCAGAGGCCTGGGGATGGGAAGATGAGTTTGCAGAGGCCTCTGGGGCAGCAGGAGGGTGGGGCAGCTGCAGAGGCACCCTATCTGCCTCCAGATCCCAGGCATAAAGATAATGTTTGAGGAAGCAAATTGAAAGTCATGAAGTAGTATGTGGACAGGGGCCCGGGCTCAAGGGAGCACCTTCTCCTTAAATAGCTCATTGATTCATTTAGAAAAACGTATTAAATGATGTTCATCACAGTATTCAAAATTGCTTGTTATTCATATATAATGTAAAATTCACAATGTGTAAATTTTCACAGTAGACATTAGAAGGGACATGAATTAGGTACCCAAAAATCTGCCAGGAGAGGTGAAGAAATATAAGACAACCTAACTTCATAGGGGCTCATTGCCTTATCTACCAACCCTGTGTACCAGGCTAGAAACTGCTCATCATTCATTCACACACATGCACACACACCCCAGACCCCACACCCCAGACCCCACACCCCACACCCCATACCCCGACTTTTCTTGGTACCAGGGATGGAACTCAGGACCTTACACTTGCCATGCAGGAGCTTATGCCACTGAACTGTATCTCCAGCCCCAGCCCCAACCTTTTTTTTTTTTTTTTTTTTTTTTTAAGATAGGGTTACTCTACAGCTCAGACTGGTCTGCAATTCATGATTCTGCTTCATCCTCCTGACTGTTAGAATTATAGCCATGTGCTACCACATCCAGATTCAAATACTGCCTCCACTGTGGTACTGAGGATTGAACCTTAGGATTTTTCCACTGAGCTACCTTCCCAGGTGTTTATTTATTTATTTATTTATTTATTTATTAAAATTTATTTATTTATTTATTTATTTAGTCTTTTTGAGATAGGGTCTCGCTATGCAGTTCAGGCTGGCCTTGAGCTCACTTTTGTAGCTGAGGCTGGTCTCGAACTCACGCCAATCCTCGTGCCTCAGCCTCCCAAGTGCTGGGATTATAGGCATGTGGTGCCACGCCCGGCCTCAGTTTCACTTCTGAAGCCCAGGCTGGTCTCCAACTTACACTGATCCTCCTGCCTCGACCTCCCAAATGCTGGGATGATGGGCGTGTGCCACCACGCCCGGCTCCTGGATGCAATTTAAAATATATATATTTGGAGACAGGGTCTCACTAAGCTGCTAAATTGCCCAGGCAAGGGTCAAATTTATGATCCTCCTGCCTCAGCTTCCCCAGTGCTGAGAATACAGGTATATACCATCCTGTCTGCCTCAAATCCTTTATTTTGTAAAGTGGCATAGACAGATGAAGGAGGTATAGGCAAATGGGTGGACAGGTAAGGATAGATCAAATCTCTAAGATCACTGGAACAAGCTTGGGCTGCCCTAGCCTTGGCCCACTCTTTAATCTGTCACTTCCCTAGGGTTGTGCAAGTGTTGGGACTGGTGCTGGGTAAGTCCTTGGCTCAGTGGGAGGAAGCGCAGGTGTATAAATCTCTCCACTGAGAAAAGATGTCTGATTCTTCAACACTGCAGATAACGATGAGGCTAGCAACCTGACCTGATCCTCTGTGTGTGTGTGTGTGTGTGTGTGTGTGTGTGTGTGTGTGCAGCTTTTAAAGGAATGAACTTCTATATCTCCTTGCAAGTACCCCTCCAAGCACCTGAGTGTTGAGAGTTCCCCCTTAAGACCTAAATTCCTCTTGCTGCTATTTAAGACTATTACATCTCAGAACATGCCTGGGCAGCCTATGCATGCTTGCTTGCTTGTGGAGCAAATGGGGACAGCGGGTTGAATATGCACGAAAGCAAAACTGAAAAGCAGTTCACCCTGACTTTTCACACCCATCTGCAGCTACTTCCTCTGCATTTCTCTCCCTAGGTCCTAACTTCCCCCACCCCTAGTTAAGGTTTTTCTCTGTCCTCTGCTGGGGTGATCACAGATTGTCCTAGCAAGCAAGTGCTCTGTCTATGTGCTCCTCCAAGACAGGGATCCCAGCTGAGTGTTCAAATCAGAGCCATCTGATTAAAGCAGTTTCCCCTCAGGTATGAATTCCTGGCTGACAACCTGTGGAAACTAAAGGCAGCTTTCTGCTCAGATAGAATGAAGGCAGCGCTGAAGGGATCACTATGTGTGAGGGGACTTCCCCTGAGGGCTTCACCCACCAGCTCACCTTCCTTGTCCCCACTGCTCATCTGGTTGTCACCCCAGAGCACAGGCCTTGGGTTGCTGCCACCCTGCCCTGGGAAAGTCAAGGCCCTCAGGGAAGGAGCAGGGCCAGTGCCACCTACTCCCTAACAGTGCTCCAGAGGCTCAGTGGGCAGCTCCTTCCTTCTGCTGCCCATCTCAGTTGGTGTAGGATGGGGAGAGATGTGACACAGGCCACCAGGGTGGGAGGGCCTAAACAAAGGGTGTGGCTGTCCTTAGAGGCTCTGTCCCTAGACATTCTGCTATCTTGTGGCTTTTCTTGTAGCCCTGAGAAAGCCCTCACCTTTCGTTAGGACTGCCCAGCACACCCAGCTGTGGTCCACTAAGACCAGATCTTTCCCTGATACTGCCTACTCTCCTCAGCATCTCTGTAACACATACTATACTTTCTTGGCTTTGACAACTTTCTTAATCTCCTGCTAATTTCTTCCTTCTCTCCCTCTTAGGCTCTGCCCTGTTGAATTATAGCCCTGTGCCAACTACCTTCAGCTTGAGCTAAGTTCCTATAATGGACTGAGGATATTGCTCAGGAGAGTATTAAACTAGCTGTGCTGGATTAATAAATTGTGCTATGATTTCTTAATAAAGATGTACACAGAAGGATACAGCTGACTGCTCTAGCAATGTTCAGTCTAGAGTTGATCTTAGAGGGCACACAGACATGGAATCATAACAGAATCAGATGGGGCCATCCCAGCCTCATTTGGGTGTAGGATGGGTAGAGATGTTACAGCCGAGGAAAGAGCTGGCTAAGGCTGAAGGAGGCTGGATTCCTTCTTTTTTTTTTTTTTTTTTTTTTTTTTTTTTTTTTTTTT
>PVJA010041340.1:0-17960 GCA_004027025.1 Myocastor coypus
GTCCTCTGTACTTTACTGCAAGGCTTTGTTGAAGTGATTACCCAACAATCTCATGACATTAATACCAAAGGAAAAGATCTGATTACAACAGATATGGTTTCCTCTTAACGAGAGTACAGCTAGTGAAGTATAGAAATTGATTAAACCCTTATAACTAATATGTTTGTACTTTAGACCATAGAAGCAAATATTATAGCTATATAACAAAGCAGATCTTAAATTTGGAGTTTGTATATAAGTTAGTTCACCTGAGTTCTGTTGGAACTCCTTCCTTTTATACATCTAGAGTCTTCCACCTAGCTCACACCAGTTACGTGCTGCCAAAGTCTGTGTCTTGAGAATGCTCCTATAATTCTGGACCTCGATCTTGGTTTAGCTGAGCCATCAGTTTGGAATAGGCTGAATGTGCCCCCTGGTTTCTTGTCCTGAGGCTCCTTCCAGTCATGCATGGGGTGGTGGAATGCACTGGTGGCATCCAGTGGCTGCCTTCTAATTAGGCCTCCCCATTTCCATTTATATACAAAATTTTCACTACGATATTATTTACCAGAGAAATACAATTAATTTACAAGTATGCACTGCTATGACCTCAAATATATAGTTACTTTAGGGCATATTGTATGGGTTTGATGAATCTTTAAGAAAATACATCCAATATTGTACTGTCATATAGAGTAGTTTCATTACATGGAAATCTGTGTTCAACCTAGTGATACTTCCCTGAAATTATCCCAACAGAACTAATCTCCCTAGTATTCTCATGAATTTTTCATTTGAATAATGCTTCAAACTTGGAATAATATTGTAGATGGCCTTCATCAGATGACATCACTAAGGCAGTAATATGCCTTAAGATTATTATTTGTCTGTTTAAAGGCTCAGTAGTTTTGCTGCTTTTAGCTATTATATTCAATTACTTGACTGTTTCTTGGGTTATCTATCCAGCTAACTACTAAAAGACAGCTAGATTGCTTCCAATTTTGTAATTGTGAATAAAACATCTATGAAAACATTTGTTGCAGGGCCCGGCAGAATGGCTCAGTGGTCTAAAGCGCCTGCTTGGGAAAGCTTGGGTGGCTTCAGGGACCGCGGTTCGATGCCGGGCACAACATGCTGCGCCAGCCCTGCCCTTAGGACGGGCTGAGCCGGCCATAAAAATGAGTGAATAAACAAACAAAAGTTGTGAAACAATAAATAAATAAATAAATCTTAAAAAAAAACATTTGTTGCAAATTTCGTGTGAATATAACTTTTTAATTCAGATGTATAAATTGCAAGAAGCATAAATGTTCAATTAAAATTTGTGACTATAGTGAGCTCTTAAAAATGTCCAAAGTTCATGGCAAAGCAACTATAGAATTTTTATTCCCTTTACATTGAATAAATTTCTATTATTTTTACACATTCTCTAGCACTTGGAGTTGTCAATGTTTTAGATTGACTCAATCACAAACTCTTGAAGACTTCTCCATGGTAACATGAGGCTTTTGGAGGACAGCTAAAAACAAACCCTAAGAATAGTGAATGCAGCAAAAGATGTACAAATCTGCATTTTCAAAATTATGGCAATCTACAAAGTTGATTGAAGAGGATATCAGGAAATGAAGATAGTCCCAGTCTTGTATATTGAGTACCAATATAAGGAAAGCATACTTCTAAAATTGCTATACAGATTTAATATAGTCCCTATCAAAAAGCATTATAATCTCTCACAAATCTAGAGAAAATACTACTGAAATTGATTTGGAAAGTGAAGCGACCAAGAATAGCAAAATCAGTTCTGACCAACACTCCAGAATGCACCACAATACTAGAGCTAAAGTTTTACTACAAAGCTACAGTGATAAAAGAAGTGTGGCACTTGCAAATAAAGCAGCCTGAGAATCAGTGTGGAAGAGAAATGGAGATTCATCTCCAAGCATACTCAGCCACTTTATCATTGACAAAGGGAGCAAAACATATTCAGTGGAAGAAAGATAGTCTCTAATAAATCATGTTGGTAAAATTGGCTTTCCCCATGCTGAAAGCTAAAACTATACCAATGTCTATCGGAATATACTCAACTAAAATGAAAAAGATCTAAATATTAAAATAGAAACAGTAAATAAACCTGAAGAGGAAATATGTAGAAATGTCAAAAACATAGCTGTAAGCCGAGAATTCATAATCAAAATTACAAACTGCACAGAAAAATACTTGAAAGAATCAACAAGTAAGGACTTACGTTTTAAAAAGCTTCCGTAGAACAAAAGAAATACCCATTGTGGTTAAAAGACAGCCCACATATTGGGAAAAGAAACTTTGTCCCTTGTCTCTCAAACAAAGGACTTTTTCTCTTTACATATCCACAGACTTATGTATATTTTTGGTGGTGAAAACAATGAACGTTTATTTGTAAAACAATTTCCTTGTACAGTGGTGCCTTGGAACATGAACCTTATTCTATGATTCTGTTCACAAACTAAACTGGATAAGAAAAAAAATCTAATTCAGTGGTTAACTTCAATGTGGACCTCATGAGGAAATTTCATTCAGTTCTCATACAGAACTTATAATATAAATAATTGAAAAATTCATACCCTGAAATTCAAAGATGTAATCCATAAATGGGCATCTGAGATAAACACGTTTCTCAGATGAAGAAAAACAAAAGACAAATACATGAAAAATGTTACACAGCGCTGGTCATTTATGAGATACAAATTAAAAGAACACTGAGATTCCATCTCACACATGCCAGAATGTCTATCCTTAAATACTTGTATGGCTGTGAGGAACAGGGTACACTTTTCTTCTGTTGGTGCAGGTGTAGAATAGTGTAACCACCGTGGAAATCAATATGGATATTTCTTTTTAAAAATAGGATAAGGAGTCCTGTTGGACCCAGGTGTTCTCCTGCTTGATATCTTCCCAGAAAAAGAAAATCATCAGACCACAGTGATATATGTACATGTATATATAATCTCATCCATAAAAATGGGTAAACAAGGCTAAACTGCAGACTTTCATAGGTAAACGAATGCAGCTAGAGGCCATATACATGAGTGAACTTGATCACACTCTTAAGTATAAACATATTTTTTCTAAAGTGCAAAAAACTAAACAAGTGAATAAAACCCAAATACACAATAATCGCTGTGCATTGTTAAGCTACTGTTCAAAGGACAGACAAACTCAAATGTGGAAATGATAAGAAAGAAAGAGAAAAAAAAAACTAGTTAAGATAATTATATAGCTAGTTTATCTTCATTGAAAAGAAAGGTTTGTGCTAATATTGTTTGGAGAAGATATGCCTATATCTTCTACACTGAATAACTACTAGAAAGACAATAAATAATACATTAATCATTCTAAATCTCTTACAAACCTGTTTAGAAACTTTATTTTATTGCTATATTTAATGATCTTTCAAATAAAAAACTATAAAAATAAAATTTAAAGTATAATGAGAGACAAAATTATACCATGAAGATTGAATCTGGAACTCACAAAACACCATTTCCTGAGGAAAAATAAAATGTTTCAGCCACCAGGAAATATGCAGAAAATTGTGGTCCACACTAGAAAGCTAACAGATGAACAGGCAGGTGGAACATACCAAAGGCCTACTATTACAATAAGAAAAAAAAATAAAGTAAACTCGGCCCTACAAGAAAGGACCGAAAAGAAAATATTTGTGCTATTAGTGCAAACAATACTTTTTATGGGACACACAATTTTCGTGAAAGAATTATGACGTGAATATGATCATTCAAGCAAAGATTCTGTGGTAAACATTTTTTCATGATTATCTTTAGCACTCAACAATTTTATATCTGAACACTCATTTTCTATTTTATATTTTATTTTATTTATGTTACATTTTGTTAGAGTGATTGTTGAAGCAAAGATTTTTGTGTACAGTGCTCTTGGTAATTTATGTTGTAGTGCATATAGGAATTTATGTTGTTCTTTTTTTAAACTTTATGCATCAAAAATAAGTCAATATTTAAAATTTTGAGGTTTCCTTATAAGTATTCAATATGAGAAATGAAATAATTTATTTTTGTGATATTTTCTGTCACATACACATTGTTTATCATAATAAAACTCACAAAATTAAAATTAATAATTCACCAAGAGAAATGTTTAAAGAAAAAATGAATATTCAATATACCTATGTCATTATTCTTCATGACAAAAAATTTGTTATACACCTTATTAATTAGATTTCTCATGTGATGTGACTTTGGCTTTAGATATGATTTAACTCCAATACTTCCTTTGCAAACTGTTTAAGTCCCTAGCACAGTATTGTGAAGAGGGAACATGTACTAGCAATATTACATCAAATAATTATACATACATAGAAAATGAATTTAATACTCTAAAAAAGTTTCCTCCTCTTTCTACAACCTAGGAAGACAAATTAATAGTAATAATTTAGATGAATTTGAGAAATACTAACATAAAATAGAAAAAGTTTTAAAAAAGCATCAAAGAGAAAAACAGATTTTTATTGTGATATCTTGATAAGGTGAAAGCAACTATGACAGGGAAAGGAGAGAGAAATGAGAAGTGAACAATAAAAGCAGAAATTATGGATAAATAGAAATTGAGCCAATTTAGTAAGACATCAACAAAACACAGGAGACACACACACACACACACACACACACACACACAAAACTCCATTGTGAGGAAGAAACTGACTAAATAAGGGCAGACACTATATGTGAACAAGCAATAATTAACATTTGTACAATTACATGTACAGAATCACCCCTCACACACTAAAAGAGAAACAAAAGCAAAATAGTATTTGATGGTAACATTTATATACCTTAAAATAAAAAAAGGTGGACTGAGAAAGCAATTGAAACTGGGCATGGTGGCATGTACCTGTAATCCCTGTAATCCCAGCTCTTGGGTGGCTGTAAACAGGTGGATCACTGTGCATGCAATCTAGTAATGAAACCCTGAACACCCTGTAGAACTTTCCCCCTCAAAAACAATATATATATATATATATATATATATATATATATATATATATATATATATAATGAGAGAAACAATTTGTCAATATAATCAAATTAATGAATGGAAATACATTTAGTGAATCTTATAAATCTACGCACAGTGTCGGAGGACAAGCTTCCTAGTAAGATACATGGAAAAAAAATGAGCGGCTTGTGCTTTAAATGGCAAAGTTATAAACAAGTTCCATTCTGAGAGAGTGTTTCCTAAATTGCATTGGTTTGTAAGTCCAATGAAGTGAGTCATATACAATTTTGAAACAAATGTAACATATATACTGTCTTTTTCTTCCTAGAAGTCTTTTCCACATCATCACAGTGTTTTTCTTTGACTCTGGAAATCCTTAGCTCTGTCTTAGCTCTGTCATTCTGAATAATATTGCATTTTTCAGTAAGCAAGAGCAGAAAAACTGTGACAAGGTCTGGTAGTGATTTGTTCATATGCATGGATCTTAATAATGTGAAATTCTTTCATATCTGTGAAAGTTCAAAAATGGCATGTTCAGGGTGCTGGTGAGATAGCTCAGGAGAACAACTGCTTGCCTGGCAAGCACAAGGTACTGATTTTGATCCCTGGTACCATCAAAAGAGAAAAAAATTTGGCATGTTGGTAAGTTGAAGCCTTACAATTCTCCTAAGCACTTAAAACACACATATGTGTGCTGTGGAGATAGCTCAGCAGCATGAGTGTCTGCCTAGGATGCACAAGGTCGCAAGATCTATCCCAAGAACTGCAAAGTACATATGCATACATACACACACACACATTATGTCACACACACAATATGTCACACACACACACAATACATGTGTATCCCTGGAACTTATACAAAAATATTTGAAAAGAAAAAGTAGATCGAATATATTTGTCTGATATTATTTACACTGAAATCAAGCTTACTGTAAGTAGAAAAATTCATACAGACCATGTAATAGGGTAAGCTCTAAACCTCTATGGATGTGAACCAAAAATTCAGGATTTTCTAATGGCAGTGGAACTATCTTTTAGCAACCAACTAAGCATATTAGCACATTGGAATGAGGAGACCAGAGAATTCAAATTTTTCTCTCAATCTGTCATACATAATCTGTTGGTAAATTCGGCCCATGCGATCTGTACTTTCCAAACCTCATTTTTTGAACCTTGTCAGCACACTCCTGTAGTTGCACTTGGTACCTCTGAGCAATCATGGTAGGGAAGACTCTGGAGAATGTGTGCTTCCATTGGGGACCTCTCCAGTCTAGCCTCATGATGCTAACTGCAAACTTTCCTAAGACTAAGTCTGTCTCCTACCACAATTGTACTAAAACTGCTACCACTTCAATGTTATCACTTTGCACCACTGTAGTAATTATCCCAGCCAAGATTTCCTATCCCTGTGACCTGGGAAGAGGGTTCTTTCTACAAATCTTCTAATTTTTGTTTCACCTTGTCACCATTACCTTGTTTTCAGGGACTACACAAATTATTAGGATGCATCTATTACTGTCATGTAGACCTGTACTAGTTATATCTTGAAGTTACAGAAAATATACAGATTTTCTTCAACTTGGTAGAAAGAATTGTCCAAGATGGCTTGTAGGCTCATATAAGCCCGTCTATTTCCTGCTCAGTCTATAAATGGATGGAATAAAAGAAACTTCTAAGATAATTTCTCACTCCAACACTCTCTAAATCTGAAGAGAAAATATGACAATTATCTCTTTACTTCTACCATTTAAGTATAGTCAGACATTCTGACTGCTCAGCTTGTATTATTCTTTATTGTCAGAATAAGTAAACACAAGAGAATAATTAGATTTTTTTAAACTTTGTGTGACCATATCCAGGATTCATGGGTTGAAATATCAAGTGGTAAAAGTAGGAATGCTACCACTCACCATTACCCCTAGTGATCCACTAGCAAAAATTTTGCTTCTTATCTCCAAAGCGTTACTTTCTGCTGGACTAGAAGTCCTAGTTCCAGAGAGGATAAGGCCTACACCAGGAAGTACAACAATGGTGACACTGAACTGGAAACTAAAATTATCTCCTGATCATTTTGGTATCCTCATGCTTCTAAGGAAACAAGGTAAAAAAGAGGTCAGTGTTGTAAGGGGTGATTGACCCAGACTATCATGGAAAATTGGATTACTACTCCACAATGAAGGAAAGGCAGAATATACATGGAATGCCTAAGATCCCTTAGGGTGGCTTTCAGTATTGCTGTGCCCTGTTATTAAAGTGAATGGGATGCTTAAGTCGTTGATTTCCATTCAGCTGTGTTATCCCTTCCCATTATTTCTTCTTTTGAGTTCTTACCCTAGGGAAACTATATGATATTTATACATGTATGTCTGGTTTATTTCACTTATTTGTATATCTCCAAGATACATACACTTATGTATAAAGTCTTCTAGTTTATCATTCTTTATTTATAAATATCATTATTTATAAAAATACTATATCTTTTTCAAACATTCTTCACATGCTGGGTAATTTGGTTGTTTCTAAGATTTGGCTATCACAAATTGTGCAGCTATGAACATAGGTGCACAAATACCACTATGATATGATGTTGTCAGTTCATCTGGGAAAATTTTCAGTAGGTAGATAGCTGGATTGAATGTGATTTCCAGTTCTGTTTTATTAAGGATTGGAAATTAAGGACTTAGGCATTAAACAATGAAGTTACTACAAATAGAAAAGATAGGAAACATGGCAGGTGCAATACCCTGCACTTATATGTACAGGATGAATTAGATAATGGTTATAAGAACCACGAGGATAGCAATGGGTAACAGTAAAATTGTGCTTGGAATGCCTGTCATTCTTGTCTTTTAGATATATGCCGCTGCTAATATAATTTCAGTTACAGACATACTCTCTCTCAAGTAAATGATTGGTTTACAAGACAAAAGGGTATTTTTTATTACATTTTGTATTTCATTGGCTGTTATTGGGTTGTTGAGAATTTTAATATCTTCTTGACTCAGTTTTGCTAATTTGTACTTTTCTAGGAATCTGTCCATTTCATCTGTGGCTTCAATTCTGTGAGAGTAGAGATTCTCAAAGTAACTATTTATGATTCTCTGTATCTCTGCTGGGTCTGTAGTAATTTCACCCTTTTAATTCCTTTATTGCTTGAATTTGAGTCCTTTCTTTCCTCTTTTTGATGAGGTTAGCTAGGGGCTTATCAATCTTATTTAATCTTTCAAAGAACCAGCTTTTGGATTCATTAATTCTTTGTATTGTTTTATTTGTCTCAATTGAATTGATTTCTGCTCTAATCTTTATAATTTCCTCCCACCTTTTGGGCTTTGGATTTCGTTTGTTCTTCCGATTCTAGTCAGTTTAAGTGTTGTGTAAGATTGTTTATTTGTTCCCGTTCTATTTTCTTAATGTGTGAGTTCAGAGCTATGAATTTCCCTCTGAGAACTGCTTTCATTGCATCCCACAAATTCCGGTAGGTTGTGTTTGAATTTTCATTAAATTGTAGATACTGTTTTATTTCTTCTTTAATTTCATATGTGAACCATTGGTTGTTGAGAAGAGTGCTGTTTAGTTTCCATGTAGTCCTGGAATTCCTATGGTTTCTTTTGTCATTTATTTCCAATTTGATTGCACTGTGTTCAGATAATATGTATGGGAAAATTTCTGTTTTCTTGCATCTACTTAAGCATGATCTGTGGAATAATATGTGATCTATTTTAGAAAATGTCCCATGTGCAGCTGAGAAAAATGTGTATTTTGAGGTGGTTGGATGGAACACTCTGTATATGTCCACTAAGTCCAATTGTTTCAAGTTCTGATTCAGTTCTGCCACTTCTTTGCTGATTTTTTGTTTGCTTGACCTATCTTTTTCGGATAAGGGAGTGTTGAGGTCTCCTGTTAAGATTGTAGTATTGGACATGAGATTTTTCAGGTCCATTAAGGTTTATTTTATATAGCTTGCTGCTCTGATGTTGGGTGCATACATATTTATGAGTGTTACCTGTTCATCATGAATTTTTCCCCTAACCAGTATGTAGTGGCCTTCTCTATTTCATTTCATCAGTCTTGGTTTGAAGTTTAGACTGTCTGAAAAGAGGATTGCTACCCCTGCTATTTTTTGAGGTGCTGGACCATGTAGTATTGTTTTTCAACCTTTAAATTTAAGCCTATGAGTTTCTTTATGGGTTAAATGTGTTTATTGTATGCAGCATATTGTTGGGCTCTGTTTCCTTATCCACTCTGCAAGTCTACTTCTTGTAATTCGATAATTGAGTCCATTTACATTGATGGATATAATTAAAATGTATTGACTTATGGCTGACATGACCCTTATTCGCTAGTGTTTCCCAATTTTTCCTCCTATTTTTAGTTGGTTACTCTATTTGGTGGTATCCTTCTGTTCTCATTTGTTGGATTCGGGTCATTTTGGTCCCTTTCTAAAATATTTGTTAGAATATTATGTAGCACTGGTTTTGATGTCATAAAATTCTTTAGTTGTTCTTTGTCATGGAAATATTTCACTTCTCCCTAATACTTGAAGGAGAGTTGTGCTGGGTATAATAGTCTGGGCTGAAAATTGTTTTCATGGAGGACTTGAAGCACTCTGCTCCATGCTCTTCTTGACTTCATGGTTTGTGAAGAGAAATTCGCTGTTATTCTGATGGGTTTTCCTTTAAATGTGATCTGTTTCTTTTCTCTAGCAGCTTTTAGGATATTATTCTTCAGCTGGATTTCTGATATCTTGACTATTATATGTCTTGGCATGTTTTTATTTGGGCTGATGTTATTTGGAGTTCTGTAGGCTTCAGTTACCTGAATGTCTGATTGTTTTCTCAAATTTGGGAAGTTTTTTGCTATTATTTCTGCCCATATTCTTTTTATATCATTTGTATTGACTCCTTCTTTCTCATTGATTCCCATTAATCTCACGTTGTTCATTTTTGCATCTTCTTGCAGATGTTGAAATATTTTTTCCTGCATTCTGGTTGTTTTTAAAAAATCCTTTCTTACTCTTTCACTGGCTGCAACTGTGTCTTCAAGGTTCGAAACTCTATCTTCATTTTCGTTCATTTGGCTCTGCCAAATTGTGATAGAGATTTTAGTTTCTTGTATATGTCTTTGAAACTGTTTCATGCAATCTATGTCTTTCCTCTATTGCTCCGTCAGGGAGTCCATCAGTTTTCTATTCTCCTCTACTTTGTTATTGATGTCTTCTTTAATAGTATTGAAGTCTGTCATTATGGTTATCCTTTCTCTCTCTAATACAGAGATTATTTCTGCTCTGTTCTCCTTTCTACTTTTGTGTAATTGTTCCCCTACTTGGAAAGCTATTGATATAGGCATGCCTTTGTCAACTTCAGATAGTATTTCTGCTCTGATGTCCTCTATATGTTTCTCCAGCCATTTTTCCACTTCATGTATTTCTTTTTTTACTTCAGATGTTATCTCTGATCTCAGTTGCTCTGCCAGTATCTGCACTTTTGTGTCTGCCTCAGATGCTACCAGTTCAGAAGTTTCATCTGTATGATTCCCATTTTCTTCCATGATAGTATCTTCTGTATTTGGTTTGGGTGGGCACGGGTCCTGAGATTGCCTCCTACTCCTTGTTGTTATCATTTTTTTATGGAAGTGACCTCTGCACTTTGGTGGTATTATGCTGTCTCTATGGGCGTTTGGTCTGGAGACTCCAAGCTGGTTCCTCTACAGAGGTTCCTGACTCTGTGTTGGAGCTCTGGCTGCCAGCTTCTGTGAATCCCGGTGGATGTGGTCTGTAGGTGGAGGTGGACTTTGGGATTGAGTAGTCCTGGTAGGCTCGTGGACCAGATCGGTTGCCAGACGAGATGTTTGATGGGTTCGGTGCTGGATCTTGGGCTGGAGGGGTTCAAAAAAAAAAAAAAAAAAAGAAGAAAAGAAAATAAAAAAGGGGGGGGTATCAGAGGAGGGGAAGGTGGGCCAAGGATCCTGACCCAGCCAGCGTGTGGGCTGTGCTACAGGCTGCGATTTGGGTTGGGGCTGGAACAGGAAGTTACTCGCAGGAACACAGAGGTGGGGCAGAGGGTCGCAGGCAGCTTACCTGCGGTGGGCGCTCGGGCTCTGCTATGGGCTGCGATTCGGGTCAGGGCTGGAACAGGAAGTCGACAAAGGGCTATTAAGTGAAAGTATGAGACTATGGAAAATGCGGTAGGATTGATAGGCTACAATCTTGTATATACTTACATTTTTAAATGTCTGTGTAAAAATATATAACTACTTTTATCATATTGTATAGGGATTTATTAGAATATCAATGATTGATGGCAAATAAAAATAAATAGATAAGTAAAGATAAAATAAAGTGAATAGGAAACTACAACAACCTAAGACAGGCATAATGGTCCAGAGCCTTCAGGAATGAAGGTATTGGTCACTCCAGCAGAGAAAGAACAAGGACTGCTAAGGAGCTTCCTGAAGGCTAAGGGAATACGGAAAGGATAGTAGAAGGCAGTCTAAATGTCAGTTATAACCCTGGAATCAGCTACAGAAAAGAAGATTACAATTATACAATTTCACTGCTCTGTAGTTCTGCACTATTTTTAAGGGTTAAAACTGTACTAGAGTTAAAGTTATCAAATTATTAAGCATAAGCACCAAGCAAGGAAAACCTACTTATTGGGGTAAGGGAATTAGTGTATTTCTGTTTGTATGTAGGATAGTTAAAAATGTTAGTTGCAATTATATTTAAAACTTTGTATATGGAAACTGTTTCAAAGAAATATGTCCAGTTGCCTAGTTGAATTATAGTGGTTTGTTGACTGTCTTTACTTGAGAAACTCAGAAGTTAACTAAATCATCTGGACAATTCCGCACCCTAAGTTGTGGATGCTCCACCCTAGAGTAACTCATCAAGTAAATGGAGAATGAAGTAGGCCAGAGGGTCTCATTCTTCCATGGAAGAGATCCATCTTCAACATCAGTTTGGATGTTGTCTCCTGCATCTATTACAGACTCTTGGCTCCTGTCTTGGATCCTTCAGCCTTCTACTATAAACTCATTGTTCTTCCATCACAGATCCATCCACATCCTGATACAGACTTGCACAGAACACCACTATGGATTCCAGAACTTGAACTGAATTCTTCAGTCTCAAATGTGCAGACACCCTTTGCGTGCTTCCTAGTCTGGCTGTGTGGCTGAACACTAAGACAATCCTGGAATTTCATATATACATATATATATATATATATATATATATATATATATATATATATATCTTGTGTTGTGTCTGCATGTCTAGTAAAGCCCTGACTGATACATACAGGAAGGAAATATTTCCCTTTTCCATTCAACCATTATTGCTTCAATATCGTATTGTTTCTCATAGTCTATTTATCTTTATACAATAATAATATTTAGAGGTTTCTCTGGGCTACCTTTCTCTCAATACACAGTTCCATAATTGTGAATCCCTATCATCTAACTAGCTATACATATTTTGTTTGGGACATATTCTTACATGACTGTGAATGTGGGTTGTGCTTAGCACATGATCTCCTGAATTCTCTTTAAAAATATTTCTTTCAGAATGTGAAATTGTTGTCTTTCTTCTTCTCTTTCATAATTTTTTAAACTTTATTTATTTATTTATTTATTTTTATACTATGGCCAGCTCAGCCTACTCTGGGAGTGGGGCTGGCGCAGCATGTGATGCTGCAGATTGAACCAAGGTCCCTGAGATTGCCGATTGCCTAAGCTTGTCTAAGCAGGCAGGCCCCTCTTTTTCATAATTTTCATAAACAGACTCTTCTACCAAATTTTCCTTAACTATTCAGACAGAATGTCATGCCATAACAAAGTGTTCATATCTCTGGAAATTCTCACACTGTCATTAATATCCATTAAAATTTCTACACTGAATATTATCTGATTCAACATATATTCCTCAGTCTCTATGTAATCTACTACAGAATGAAAACTACATATTTATTGAGATTTACACCAGTTATCATTAATTTTTAACAAATTCTCACTGACTCTACAAGATAGAAAATTTCTGCCCATTTATATATTTAAGATTTTTTTGTTATATAACATTCTTTTATAATTTCATTTTGAAGAATAAAAACAAGGGCTGGTGAGATGGCTGAGTGGCCTAAAGTGCCTGCTTAGGCAAGCTTAGGCAACCACAGGTACTGTGGTTTGATCCCTGGCACCACATGCTGCACCAGCCGCCCACCACATGGCAGGCTGAGTGGTCATAATACAAATAGATAGATAGATAGATAGATAGATAGATAGATAGATAGATAGATAGATAAGTAAAGGTGAGCAAGAACAAAAATCAGAAACAAAGACAGAAAAAGGGTAAGGTACAATACAGATCTTACATATTTTCAAAAAAGCCTAGTTCATTAACAATGGTTGATATACTCTCTATATTTATCAACAATCTTTTCTTCAGATTAATAGATATAGATAGTTATGTAAGATTGGACATAAGATTGAATATTACTGCTTGCTTTCAAGAAATCTTATTTTTTGTCTTTCTCAAAAAATATTTTAAATACAGTATAGTAATAATTGATATGACATTAGGAATGGTGTGAATTTAGAAGACCCAGATAGTAAGTACTCAAGCACGGTTTTATTATACATTGCTGTAATCTATGTAATTGCTTAGAGAGCAGATATCAAAATAAAGGGTCAGTCAAGTTGAAAATTCTACACATTAACTGCTATTATCAAAAAATTGATTGAAATTTCAAGTATAATCACCTCAGCCATCCTGTACATACACTTCCTTGTTTTTTTAGAGTGGTATCTGAAGGAAACAACACACTATTTATTATCAATTTTATACATATTGTCTACAAGGTTCCTATAAAGTTTTGCAATTAGTTAATACATTTATTTTCTATACATCGTAGGACTGAGAAAAAACAAGTTTATGTTGAATCATCTTGCTAAGGAAAGTACATAGAAAACAATGTGAAAATGAAATAATTATAGAAATTATATTAGCACTTTTTCTCTCAGGTCTCACACTTTGTCTTTTAACCAACTTCTGATCATCTAACTCCTGTGAGTACCAAATGGAATAATCTATTCATGTTAACGGTGAGGGTGAATATCTTAGTCAATCATTTGAAATCTTACACTAACCTATAGAAAACATCTGGATGTTACAAACACCTAGATAATTGACAGCATCTTTCACTTTGCATCCAGATATTTTGATGTCATGTAGACACAGTTTATTGCTCACAAAAGTAGAATGGTGTTTTCAACATTAACAGAAGTTCTGTTCCAACAGTTATGAAGTCTCATATTCTTATGACTGTAATTCAATTTATGCTTATTTCTCACATTGACCAAACATTGGTAAGCTGAATCTATTCTGTGAAGACACAAAAAATGAGTTTCTGAATATATAATCAGAAAAGAAAATTGTATTCTCTAAGAAAACTTTCATGAAGTATGCTATATCTACTAGTTCGTGTCTTCTCTATACATTGAACTTGTCCAAATGTCGAAAATAGTATAGCACAAATAGGTACATAAAATGATGATGTTTTCTAATGAATGTAACATGACTATGACTTTAAAAACAAGGGTTGGGTTAAGGTGGTACACAACCAGCCTTTAGGAAGCTGAGGCAAGATGATTGCCATAAGTTGGGGTTAATCTTGACTATATAGTGAGTATCAAGCAAGACTGACCTACATATGAGAACCTGTTTCAAAACCAAAACAAAACAAATAATTACATTCAATGATCTACAGGAATCTTAATCTAGTGAAAAAAGAAGTTGACATATACTGGGAAAGTTCAATTCCTGTTTTTCAACTTATAAAGTCAAGAGAACGAAAAAAGTAATGGAAAATACTTGAGGTATTTATGATGTTAGAGTCAAACAAAGTAGCATGCTGTTTGTATTTAATACATTTATCTTTGTAAGAGCAACAGCAGTTCCTAATTATTTATTTTGTACTTTTAGAGAAGGGTCTCCAGGGTGTTCAGGGTCTCATTACTAGATCAGACTCATAGTGATCCACCTTTTTACAGCCTCTCAAGAGCTGGGATTACAGGCATACACCACCACACCCAGTCTGAATTGCAATCTCAGCAGGCTCTAGGTGCAGGTCCAGCATGACAGGCCCAGGGATAGAACTCCCAAATTCTGTGCCTGCTTGCATGCACTTTATTCCACTAAGCTATTTGGCCGGCCACAATTTATTTTTAGTTAATGAAGTCAATCACATAACCTATGACAGATTTCATTTTCAGGCTTGTAAACTTTACTGGGATTGACTCAGTGTTAAAATAGTTATAGTGAGACTGATCCAACCTGTCACACAGGCAGTAGTAATGGTTGACTATAATGAAGTCCACTCATTCAAGTGTCTAGGTATATAAATTCATTCTTAATCATTTGAAAAATGGCCTAATAAATTAGGCTATGTGTGCAATATACCATTTTTTATTATTTTCATAATCTTACATTGTTTAAAATTCCTTTGTTCTCTGTCATATTTCTACCTAGTAAAAATCTATAACATATGAGTTGTTTTATACATCATTAATATATAATAATTTTTCACAAATGTCTGCTCTAATAATTATTGTGCTGTACAATCTGAATTAGTTGACAGTATTTGCATAGAAACAGCCACTGTACTATTATTTACATGACAATTTAAAGTTTTTTAGTATATTATGTTCACAATCATCCTCTTGAACAATATTCACACTATAGTTTAGGAATGGCTGTTCTTCCTTGACCAATCCAATGAATCCGACTTTCTTCAACAACTTTATTTTCATGTGAAAAATTTCCCTTTACTGACTTAGAAGTTTATTTTTTGTTGTTGTTGTTTCCAGTTCAATAGAAGCAGCCAATAAGCTAATATCACATTATTGAATATATACTCCCCTTTGAATATCTACCCTAAATTATTCTTTGCAAAAGTTCCTTCAGAGAAATTCCAATGGAAAAGTTTAGTTGTGTGTTGCAGTTATGAAATATACATAAGGCAAGGAAGATAAATTTGTATATTATATTTTACAATTTTATGTCTTGCTCTTGGAATAATTAAACATGAAAATGCTTTCATGCTTATCGTTACCTAAAATATATTTGCATATGTCAAATTTTCACTGATTATTATTTGTAGAACACAGTATATTGAATTTGAGCCAAATAGAGGGACATTACAGAATACATAATTGTATTATGTTTAGATTAGCTTATGAATTTTTAATGCATAGTTGTCATATATGTAAGTAATATGTGAGTTAATCCTCCAGTAATTGAAATCTTGATATAAATTTTAAAGATTTAAACTATAAATTAGAAGTGTAATTGGTTTGGAAGTGGTTACTTTCTTTGTAGTTAAATGTAGAATACTGACAATTCTGATTTCCAACACCTAACAAAATTTCGAAGTTTGTTCTCAGATAAATTAAATCAAGAGAAAAAGTAGGGCAGTCGGTCATTTGGTATCAAGCTAACAAAATACAACTGCTATGGTTTGTGTATATGTGTCTCCCAAAGTATCATGCAGTTATGGGGTGTCTTCTGGAATGTGTGGTTCATTATTGTGAGTGTGGATGCTGTATCTTCCCTGGGTCGTGTAATTTGCATTACAATGTAGGGAGGGAAGAGAAGCTAGCTAGCTACCTGAGCTGCAGCTGCTCACTTTACTCTCTGCTCTGTGCTGCCATAATGAAGGAATACTATGTGCCTTGTACCAATCTACCTTGAAGCCAACTGAGTATGGGCTGAAACCTAAAGTAACTGAGAAAAATAAATGTTTACTTCTTTACTTCCTTCATTTTGAGTGTCTGGTGTTTGTGCCAGCAATGAAAGAAAAGTAACTGAGACAGTCCCATACATCAGTAGTTTTATTTTTAAGTTACTTTTGTTAGTATTATGGTAGTTCTGCCTGGGTCTTATTATCCAGGGAATTCTGATATCAATAATTATGTGTTACACACACACACACACACACACACACACACACACACACACTCTCATTTAACCATGATTAATTAGTAGACGTCCTGGGACAGTGTCTTCACGAATGAGCATATCTTTGTACTGGAAGTATTTTACTTCTCCACTGAAGTTGAAAGAGAGTTTTACAGGGTATAGCAGTCTGGGTTGCAGCTTATTTTCTAGCAAGACTTGAAGTACTTTGCTCCATGCTCTTGTTGACTTGATGATTTGCAAAGAGAAATCTGCTGTTGTTCTACTGGGTTTTCTTTCAAATGTGATGTTTCTTTTCTCTAACAGCTTTTAGTATACTGTTCCTGTGCTGAATTTCTGGGATCTTGGGTGTGGTTTTCATTGTGTTGTTTTTTGGAGTTCTAGGTGCTTCAGTTACCAGAATGTCAAATTGTTCTCCATATTTGGGAAGCTTTCTGCTATTACTTCTTCCCCTATTCTTTTTATATCATTTGTACTGACTCGTTCTTTCTCATTGATGCCCATTAGTCTTACATTGTTCATCTTTGCATCTTCTTGTGGATGTTGAATTATCTTTGTTGCATCTTAGTTGTTATTAAGAGATTTTTCTTAACTCTTCAGCAGCTGCACTAGTGTCTTTAAGGTCTTAAAGTCTATTTTCACTTTCATTGAAATGATTCTACCAGCTTTGATTGAGGTTTTAAATTCCTGCATAGTACTTTGAATTTGGCTTATCCATTCTATTACTTTCCTATTTTCCTCATTCAAGGATTCTATCATTTTTATATTCTCCTTTTTTTTTTTTTACCATTGTCTTTATTTATTTTATTTTATTTTATTTTATTTTATTTTATTTTATTTTATTTTATTTTATTTTATTTTATTTTTGTCTTTTTGAGACAGGGTCTTGCTATGCGGTTCAGGTTGGCCTTGTGCTCACTTTTGTAGCCCAGGCTGGTCTCGATCTTGCACCAATCCTCCTGCCTCAGCCTCCTGAGTTCTGGGATTACAGGCATGAGCCACC
>PVJA010041341.1:0-17958 GCA_004027025.1 Myocastor coypus
GCAGAGGCGGGGCAGAGGGGCGCAGGGGCTTACCCGCAGCGGGTGCGCAGGCTCAGCTCCCAGCGGTGGGGTTTCTAACCTTTTAAGTTAAAGACTGAGAGCCACGCTGTCCGTAACGAAATGCCACAACTAAATACATCATGCGATTTACTGTCATCTCCTCTATAGTCCTCACACTGTTTATTATCTTTCAACTGAAAACCTTAACCCAACAATTCCCTATTAAACCTCAACCAACCTACTCAAAACAAACCAAACACAATGCTCCTAGAGAAAAAAAAATGAACAAGAATTTATTCGCCTCTTTCATAACACCAACACTAATAGGAATTCCCATTGTTCCCCTAATTATTTTATTTCCAACTATCCTATTTCCTAGCCCTACCCAACTAATCAATAACCGGGTTATTACAATTAAACAATGGTTAATCAAACTGGTCTTAAAAGAAATACTAATCCACAGCCCTAAAGGACGCTCCTGATCCCTCATGCTGATTACACTTATCCTATTTATCGGAGCAACCAACCTACTAGGCCTCCTTCCTCCTTCACCCCTGCAACCCAATTACCTATAAATCTCTGTATAGCTATTCCTCTTTGAGCAGGAGCTGTGCTACTAGGGTTCCACCACAAAACAAAAATACCTTTAGCCCACTTTCTCCCTCAAGGTACACCAATTATTCTTATCCCAATATTAGTAATAATTGAAACAATTAGCCTATTTATCCAGCCCACAGCTTTAGCAGTCCCACTTACTGCCAACATTACCACCAGACACCTTCTAATACACTTAATCAGAAGAGCAACCTCAGTTTTATTCTCTATTAGCACCCCAGCTGCCATAACTACATTTATTATCCTTCTGTAACTTACAATACTCAAATTCGCTGTAGCATTGATCCAAGCATATGTCTTTACCTTCCTAGTTAGTCTTTACCTACATGATAATACCTAATGACCCACCAAACACACGCATACCATATAGTCAACCCTAGCCCTTGGCCCTTTACAGGAGCACTATCCGCCCTCCTGCTTACCTCCGGCCTACTTACATGATTCCACTTTGGCTCTACAACCCTTCTTTCTCTAAGTATATTAACTAACACTATAACTATATATCAATGATGACGTGACATAGTACGAGAAGGCACATATCAAGGGCACCACACGTCAACAGTCCAAAAAGGCCTTCGATATGAAATAATTCTATTTATCGTCTCAGAAGTGTTCTTCTTTTCAGGCTTCTGAGCTGTCTACAACTCCAGCCTAGGAACTAGGAGGTTATTGACCTCCTACAGGAGTAAGTCCTCTTGATCACCTAGAAGTCCTCTTTCAAACACATCAGTCCTGCTAGCCTCAGGAGTTTCAATCACCTGAGTTCATCACAGTTTGATAGAAGGAAATCGCAAACAAATAACTCAAGCTCTCACAACCACTGTTGCCCTAGGAGCTTTCTTTACATTGCTTCAAGTATCAGAGTACTTTGAAGGCCCTTTCGCTATCTCAGACAGAATTTATGGCTCAACATTCTTCATTGCCACAGAATTTTACGGACTCTATGTAATTATTGGATCAACATTTCTATTAACTTGCCTACTACGCCAACTCTTCTACCATTTCACTTCAAAACATCACTTCGGCTTTGAAGCTGCAGCCTGATATTGACATTTCGTAGATGTAGTATGACTTTTCTTGTACGTCTCAATCTACTGATGAGGCTCATACTATTAGTACTACTGACTTCCAATCAGTGAGATCTGTATTATATCAGAAGAGTATAATAAATATTATTATATCAATTTTAACTATCTGCTAGCAATTACCCTTATTACTGTCGCATTCTGATTACCCCAACTTAACATTTACACAGAAAAAGCTAGCCCTTATGAATGCGGTTTCGATCCTACGGAAATCACACGTCTCCCCTTCATCATAAAGTTTTTCCTCATTGCCATTACATTCCTCCTATTTGACCTAGAAATTGCTCTCCTCTTTCCTCTTCCATGAGCCTTCCAAACTATAAACCTTAATATAACAGGAATCACCATCGCACTAATTCTATCACTAGGCTTAACTTACAAATGATTGCAAAAAGTGTTAGAATGAACCAAATATAGTAGTTTAATAAAAACAAATGATTTCGATTCATTAAATTATGTTAATTACATAACTGCTAAAATGACCTCAGTCCTACTCAACATAACTATGGCCTTTACTGTGTCCTTCATAAGGGAAATAATTTACCGATCACACATAATATCTTCACTCCTATGTTTGGAAGGAATAATGCTATCTATATTTATCTTAGGTTCAATCACCATACTTAATCTCCATTACACCTCCTCCTTTTCTTTGCCAATCATTCTATTAGTATCCGCCACCTGCGAAGCTGCGGTAGGCTTGGCCCTACTAGTTACAATTTCAAATACCTATAGTATTGACTATGTACAAAACCTAAACCTACTACAATGCTAAACATTATCCCAACAATCATACTTATTCCTACTGCCTGGTTATCTAAAACTTCTGTATTATGAATTAACTCTACATCTTACAGTTTATTAATCACATTAATTGGCCTATTTTATCTGAATAAACTTAATATTTCTAACAAATTATTCTCTAATTTTCTCCTATCATCTCCTTTACTAGTACTAACAACATGACTTCTCCCCTTAATAATCACTGCAAGCCAACACCACCTAAAAAACGAAACAGCAACATGAAAAAAAAACTATATATTTGCCTACTAACTTTACTCCAAGTATTCCTCATTCTTACATTTTCTGCAACAGAAATAGTACTATTTTACATCTTATTTGAAACCACACTAATCCCAACTTTAATTATCATTACACGATGAGGTAATCAGACTGACCGCATAAAAACAGGATTATACTTTCTTTTCTACACCCTAATTGGCTCTCTCCCCTTACTAATTTCCTTAATTTATATACAAAACCAACTAGGAACCCTAAACCTCCTATTGTCTTTTTTTTTTTTTAAGAATTTTTATTTTTTATTATTTTTTTTCTTGTTTCAGAACTTTTGTTTATTTATTTATTTTCATGGCCAGCTCACCCTGCCCTGAGGGCAGGGCTGGCACAGCATGTGGTGCCAGTGATCGAACCGAGGTCCCTGCAGCCACCCAAGTTTTCCCAAGCAGGCACTTTAGACCACTGAACCATCCCACTGGGCCCCAAAACCTCCTATTGTTTACCACACTATCACCTTAATTACTACTGATCTAATAATTTAATATGATTAACTACATCATAGCATTTATAATTAAATTCTCTTTATATGGGCTCCACCTATGACTACCCAAAGCACACGTAGAGGCACCTATTGTGGGTGCAATAGTACTTGCTGCCATTCTCCTAAAGCTAGGGGGATATGGAATAATACAAATGTCACAATTCCTCGAACCCCTAACAAACTACATAGCATACCCATTTATCCTCCCGTCATTATGAGGCATAATTATAGCCAGCTCTATTTGCCTCCGCCAAACAGACCTAAAATCTCTCATCACCTATTCCTCCGTTAGCCACATAGCACTTGTAATCATCGCTATCCTAATCCAATCCCCATGAAACTTTATAGGGGCTACCTCCCTCATAATTGCCCGTGGCCTTGCCTCCTCTTCACTCTTCTGTTTAGCCAATACTAACTACAAACGAATCCATAGCCGAACTTTATTACTAGCCTGAGGCTTACAAATACTATTTCCACTAATAGCACAATGATGAACCATTGCCAGCCTAACCAACCTAGCACTCCCCCCTACCATTAACCTAATCGGAGAACTATTCATCATTATATCAACCTTCTCATGGTGTCACTTCACAATCATCTTAGCTGGACTAAATATTTTAATCACAGCCTTATACACACTCTTCATATTAATCTCTGTGCAACGAGGAAAACTTCCTTTCCACATTTATAGTAGACCCTCAATACTCACACGAGAAATATCCTAATAACAGTTCATATCTTTCCCTTATTATTAACACTAAGTCCTAAAATTATCCTAGGTAACTTATACTGTAAATATAGTTTAACTAAAACATTAGATTGTGAGTCTAATATCAGAAGAATAAATACTTATTTACCTCTCAGAGAAAGAACGCTGGAACTGCTAATTCCACATTTCCATAATTGACACTATGGCTTTCTTAACTTTTATAGCATAGAAGTATTCCATTGGTCTTCGGAACCAAAAATTTGGTGCAACTCCAAATAAAAGTAATAAATCTATTTACCTTCATTCTTTTTAACTCTAATTCTACTCATTCTCCCCATACTATTGCCCATAACAAATATTCCTAAGAACCTCCCCTATACACACTATGTAAAAACAATTATCTCATTATCTTTTTTCCTAAGTCTTATCCCAACATTTACCTTATTTTATCTTAACCATGAAGTTATGACCTCAAACTGAAACTGACTAACAATCCAAATCCTTAACTTAAATCTCAGTATTAAACTAGACTACTTCTCTATCCTATTTATATCAGTAGCACTTCTCATCACATGGTCGATCATAGAATTCTCCTTATGATACATACACTCTGACCCTCACGTAGACAAATTCTTTAAATATCTATTGTTCTTAATTACTATAATAATTCTAGTCACAGCAAATAACCTATTCCAACTTTTTATCAGATGGGAAGGAGTAGGAATTATATCTTTCTTACTAATCGGATGATGATACGGGTGCTCAGAAGCCAACACAGCAGCAATACAAGCAGTATTACACAACCGAATTGGGGATATTGGATTTATCCTATCCACAACATGACTCCTCTTAAACTCCAATTCATGAGAACTACAACAAATTTTTGCAACCCAAGACAAAAATTACCTTGTCCCAATATTAGGCCTTCTTTTAGCTGCAACTGGAAAATCTGCTCAATTCGGCCTCCACCCCTGACTCCCATCAGCTATAGAAGGCCCTACCCCAATATCAGCATTACTTGATTCAAGCACAATAGGAGTAGCAGGAATTTTCTATTAATTCCATTTTATCCCATAGCCCAAAATGACCAGACAATACAAACTATATGTCTATGTGTAGGAGCCCTAACCACACTATTCACAGCTATTTGTGCTCTCACCCAAAATGATATCAAAAAAATTATTGCATTCTCCACCTCAAGTCAACAAGGCCTAATAATAGTAACCATTGGGATTAACCAACCACATCTAGCATTCCTACACATCTGCACCCACGCATTTTTTAAAGCAATACTTTTCCTATGCTCTGGGTTAATTATCCATAACTTAAACAACGAACAAGATATTCAAAATATAGGAGGACTACACAAACCTTACCCATCACAGCCTCCTCCTTGATAATCAGAAGTCTAGCCCTTACCGGGACCCCTTTTCTAACAGGATTTTATTCTAAAGACCTATTCATTGAGTCCGCAAACACGTTATATACGAACGCCTGAGCCCTAATAATTACTTTAATCGCCACATCCCTCACCGCTGTCTACAGCACACGAATCGTCTTCTTCGCCCTCCTCAATAATCCTCAATGTCCCCACTCATGTAACATAAATGAAAATCATCCCGCAGTAACCAACCCTACTAAACGCCTAGCAGTTGGCAGCATCCTAGCCGGATTCCTAATATCCCACAACATCCCCATCACAAATATCTCCCAGATGACAATACCTCGAAATGGAAAACTCACAGCACTATTTTTAACAATCCTAGGCTTTGCTATTGCCTTAGAACTAAGCACAATAACCAAATCCCTGAAAATTAATTACTCATCCAAACCTTCCAACTTCTCCAATATATTAGGATACTTCCCCATGTTAATACACTGAACCTTTCCACACACCAACCTCTTCACAAGTCAAAACCTAGCATTTTCAATACTAGACTCAATTTGACTCGAAAAAATAGCTCCTAAATACATGTCCTTCATACAAATAAAAGCATCCATACTAACTTCAACTCAAATAGGCTTACTAAAATTTTACTTTCTCTCATTCCTCACATCCATAACTCTAACCACCATTCTACTGATCTTATTTGCACGAGTAATTTCCAGAACAACAAAACTACAAGCCACAAACATCAATCAATAATTATAACTATAAATAGCAGCTACCCCTGCAGGGTCTTCACTAAAAAATCCCACATTACCCCACTCCACATCATAAATCACTCACTCACCTTTTCCATAATTATCAACCATAATCTCAATATTCTCATACTTCACTCATCAATATAACATCACAAATTCAAACAATGCATCTAAAAATAAAGAAAACCGCCGGGCGTGGTGGCTCACGCCTGTAATCCCAGCACTCGGGAGGCTGAGGCAGGAGGATCAGTGCGAGTTCGAGACCAGCCTGGGCTACAAAAGTGAGCTCAAGGCTAGCCTGAACTGCATAGCGAGACCCTGTCTCAAAAAGACAAAAAATAATAATAATAATAAATAAAAATAAAATAAAATAATAAAATAAAAATAAAGAAAACCAAACAATCACATTAGATCCTCATGTCTCAGGATACTGCTCTGCAGCTATAGCAGTAGTATAAGCAAATACAACCATCATCCCTCCTAAGTAAAAGACACTACTAATCCTAAAAACGACCCACCACAATTTAAAACAATCCCACACCCAATGCCCCCACTTACAACCAACGCCAACGCTCCATAAATTGGAGAAGGTTTAACCAAAAAACTAATAAAACCAATAACAAAAATAATACTTAAAAGACAAACAATACTTAAAGTCATAATTCCCACATGGAATTTAACCATGACTAATGATATGAAAAACCATCATTGTAATTCAACTATAAGAGCATATTAATGACCAATATACGAAAATCCCACCCCTTAATCAAAATTATTAACCACTCTTTTATTGACCTACCAGCACCCTCCAACATCTCAGCATGATGGAATTTTGGCTTCTTATTGGGTGTATGCTTAGCCCTACAAATTGTTACCGGATTATTCCTAGCCATACACTATACCGCAGACACTACCACAGCCTTTTCATCAGTTACTCACATCTGTCGAGACATATAAACTGTGGCTGACTAATCCGATATATACACGCTAACGGAGCATCTGTATTCTTCATTTTCCTTTATTTCCACATCGGACGAGGCATTTACTATGGCTCTTCCACCTTGGTAGAAACTTGAAACATCAGCGTTATCCTATTGTTTGCAGTAATGGCTACTGCCTTTATAGGATACATCCTCCCATGAGGACAAATATCCTTCTGAGGAGCAACAGTCACTAATTCACTCTCTGCCATCCCCTATATTGGGCCAACCCTTGTAGAATGAATCTGAGGTGGTTTCTCTGTAGACAAAGCCACCCTAACCCAATTCTTTGCTTTCCACTTTATTCTCCCTTTCATCATCACAGCAATAGTAGGCATCCACTTGTAATTCCTACATGAAACAGGATCTAACAACCCATCAGGCCTTAATTCAGACTCAGACAAAATTCCATTTCACCCTTACTACACAATCAAGGACATCCTGGGCCTATTATTCATACTCCTTCTTATACTTGTGTTAGTATTATTCTCCCTCGATCTTCTAGGAGACCCAGACAACTATACCCCAGCTAACCCACTGAACACACCTCAAAACCAGAGTGATACTTCTTATTTGCATGCACAATTCTACGTTCAATCCCCAATAAATTAGGAGTACTAGCACTAGCATTCTCTATTATAATCCTAATATTATTCCCCACTCTACATACTTCAAAACAATGCAGCATAGCATTCCATCCCCTTAGCCAATCCCTACTATGAATTTTAGTAACCAGTCTAATCAGCCTAACATGAATCAAAGGTCAACCAGTAGAACACCCATTCATTACAATCGAACAATTAGCATCTATTTCCTATTTCTGCGTCATCTTAATCCTTATGCCCATAACAAGTTTTATAGAAAACAAATTACTCAAATGGTGAGCCTTAGTAGTATAAAAATTACATTGGTCTTGTAAACCCAAAATGGAGTATTATTCTCTGTAAGACACCTGATCAAGAAAGCAGACAAGCTCCACCATCAGTACCCAAAACTGAAATTCTAATTAAGCTATTTCTTGAACAAACAACACATTTATATAGTGTAACTTACGTACATCGTGCATTTATGCACCTCCCCATAAATATATGCAAGAGTACATATATGTATAATAGTACATAGACCATCATATGTTTAATCAACATTAAGTCCCTGGCCCCATGCATATAAGCATGTACATTCAACTAAGTCATGCATAAGACACTCATTTATAACTCCAAATAAATCCAAGACAATACAACTATTACAATCCAATAGTTCCTATTTACCTTATGTAAGACATACAATGCGTGATATAGACATTAGCACATGTGATTAAATAGTCCTTATCCAAACGTCTATCCCTGTCTATTTGGTGTCTATTAATCAACATCCTCTGAGAAACCATCAACCCGCCAAGAAGGTGTCCCCCTCCTCGCTCCGGGTAGCTAGAGTGAAACTTTATCAGACACCTGATTCTTTCTTCAGGGCCATAATGTTAAATTTGCTCATTTGTTCCCCTTAAATAAGACATCTCGATGGAAACGGGTCTACTGAAAAGAAACCAGCAACAACTGTAATTCAATGCATTTGGTATCTTTTTAATTTTAGGGTTGCTGTGACTCAGCATATGCCGTCAAGGTATGAACATGTCCAATTCAATTGTACTCGGACTTATTAGTCAGTACCCTTGGCCCGCATAATAAAATCCCAGTAATAAATTCTTTTAATGATAGAAGGACATAATAAAAATTTCATGACTCTTACACGTACACACACATACACACATACACATGTACATATTTATTACCAATAGGTATCTTTTAACAAATCCCCCTTACCCCCGTAAAATTACAAATTTAATACATGGGTATTCCCCCATGCACCGCACCCAACATCTTGCCAACCCCAAAAACAAGAAAAATAAGTGCAAAAAATGTAACATATCACATCTCTGCCTGATACCATATTCATAGGGTGCAAAAACAAAATTTTACCCTCATGTCAGCACAATATGCAACACCCATTTCATAGAGTGTATTTAACCTTTAAATACCTTAATTAACAATTTGACCAAAAAAAAACAATTCGACCTTGTAAGTTATTACTTACATAAAGTTAATGTAGCTTATCACAAAGCAAGGCACTGAAGATGCCTAGATGAGTAGTATTACTCCATAAACACAAAGGTTTGGTCCTGGCTTTTTTATTAATTGCCAGCAAAATTATACATGCAAGAGTCATCGTCCCTGTGAGAATGCCCTACAAATCATCAAGATCCAAAGGAGCAGGTATCAAGTACACTTACAGTAGCTCGTAACACCTTGCTTAGCCACACCCCCACAGGACACAGCAGTAATCAAAATTAAGCTATGAACGAAAGTTCGACTAAGTTATGCAATTTCTCTACAGGGTTGGTAAATCTCATGCCAGCCACCACGGTCATACAATTAACCCTAATTAATAAACCCCCGGCGTAAAGCGTGTTAAGGATATAACAAAAATAGGATTAAGTCTTACCTAGGTAGTAAAAAATAAAAACAATAGGTAAAAACAAAACAGTTAACGAAAGTTATCTTAACATATCTGAACATACTAAAGCTGAAACCCAAACTGGAATTAGATACCCCACTTTGCTCAGCTGTAAACACAAACATTTCACAACAAAAATTTTCGCCAGAGAACTACTAGCAACAGCTTAAAACTCAAAGGACTTGGCGGTGCTTTAAACCCACCTAGAGGAGCCTGTTCTATAATCGATAAACCCCGATACACCTTACCACTTCTCACTAATTCAGTCTGTATACCGCCATCTTCAGCAAACCCCAGCAGGGAATAAAAGTAAGCACAACTATCAGCATAAAAACGTTAGCTCAAGGTGTAAACAATGAAGTGGAAAGAAATGGGCTACATTTTCACTTTTTTCGAGAATATCTAACAGTGATCTTTATGAAACCTAAAGATTTAAGGAGGATTTAGTAGTAAATTAAGAACAGAGAGTTTAATTGAATAAGGCCATAAAGCACGCACACGCCGCCCATCATCCTCCTCAAATACTAACTCAAATTTACCTAAGTTACAAAAATATAAGAGGAGACAAGTCGTAACAAGGTAAGCATACTGGAATGTGTGCTTGGAATAACAAAGTATAGCTTAACTAAAGCATCCGGCTTACACCCAGAAGATATCAAGCACATTGACTACTTTGAACTAATCCTAGCCTAACATCATACACAATCTAACTATTATAATATAATAACAAAAAAATTCACATTTAAAATTATAGGTGATAGAAATTTATGTAAGTGCTATAAAAGTAGTACCGTAAGGGAAAGATGAAAGAAGAATAAAAGTACAAACCCACATAGATTACACCTAGTACCTTTTGCATAAGGAGTTAACTAGAAAAACTTGACAAAAAGAACTTAAGTCAAACTTCCCAAAACCAAACGAGCTACTTTTGAACAGCTAAAACGAGCAAACTCATCTATGTGGCAAAATAGTGAGAAGATTTAAAAGTACAGGTGAAAAGTCCATCGAGCTTGGAGATAGCTGGTGATCCAAACAAGAATTTCAGTTCAACTTTTAAGTTTTCCTAAAACCCTAAAATTTTAATGAAAACTTAAATGTTAATTTAAGGAGGGACAGCTCCTTAAGAAAGGATACATCCTTAAACAGAGGGTAAAAACTATAAATACCATAGTAGGCTTAAAAGCAGCCATCAATTAAGAAAGCATTCCAGCTCAAAACATACCTAATCTTATCCCTAAAATATGTTAATAACCCTTGTTAAGACAATTGGATTAATCTATTAATTTATAGAAGAAACAATGTTAACATTAGTAATTAGAGTTATTTCTTCTTGCACAAGCCTAAGTTAATTGCCTTTAATTAACAACCTTATAAAAAAAAAACACCTACAAGCTAACTATTACCACAATTGTTATCCCAACTCAGGAGTGCAATAAGGAAAGACTAAAACAAGTAAAAGGAACTCGCCAAACACAAACCCTGCCTGTTTACCAAAAACATCACCTCTAGCATGCTAAATATTAGAGGCACTGCCTGCCCAGTGACATCCCTGTTTAATGGCCACAGTATCCTGAGTGTGGAAAGGTAGCATAATCACTTGTTCTTTAAGGACTAGTATGAATGGCTTAATGAGGGCTTAACTGTCTCTTTCTTATAGTCAATGAAATTGACCGCCCCATGAAGAGGTGGGGATTAAACAATAACACGAGAAGACCCTATGGATCTTTAATTTATTAATTCATTTTTACCACACTAAGTCAAGAAGAAATAAAAAATAATTTATGAATTAACAATTTTGGTTGGGGTTACCTCGGAGAACCAAACCTCCAAATGACATTAACTTAGACTTACAAGTCAAAGATACAGCATAAATTGACCCAGAAATCGTCTGACCAACGGACCAAGTTACCCTAGGGATAACAGTGCAATCCTATTCTAGAGTCCATATCCACAATAGGGTTTACAACCTCAATGTTGGATCAGGACTTCCAAGTAGTGCAGCCACTATTAAAGGTTTATATGTTCAACGATTAAAGTTCTACGTGATCTGAATTCAGACCGCAGCAATCCAGGTTGGTTTCTATCTATTAAAAATTTCTCCTAGTATGAAAAGACAAGAGAAATAAGGCTAATGAGTCAATCATGCCTTAGTAGTAAAGTAATAATACCATACCAACTCCTTAACTACTGATAATCACACAACCGAGAGAAGGGTTTGTTAAGGTGGCAGACCCCGGTAATTGCATAAAACTTAAGACTTTACTATCAGAAGTTCAACTTCTCTCCTTAACACTCATGTATATAGTTAATTTCCTCCTATTAATCATCCCTGTTCTCCTAGCAATAGCATTCCTAATCTCGATAGAACGAAAAATTCTAGGACATATACAATTACGCAAAGGCCCAAACATTGTGGGTCCATACGGGGTACTTCAACCCATAGCAGACGCATTAAAACCATTCATCACAGAACCTTTATGCCCTTCCACATCATCATTGTCCCTCTTCATCACTGTACCTTCCCTAGCCCTCACACCGGCCATATCCACCTGAATCCCCATCCCCATGCCACACCCCCTCATTAACATAAACTTAGGGGCCTTATTCATCCCAGCCCTCACACTTGCCATATCCACATGAATCCCCATCCCCATGCCACACCCCTCATTATCATAAACCTAGGGGCCTTGTTCGTCCTAGCCACATCAAGCCTAGCTGTCTATTCCATTTTGTGGTCCGGATGAGCATTGAACTCCAAATACGCATTATTCGGGGCCCTCCCAGCTGTAGCACAGACTATCTCTTACGAAGTCACCCTAGCCATTATTCTCCTCTCCATTCTACTACTAAACGGGTCGTTTACACTATTAACCCTAATAATTACTCAAAAAAATATCTGATTAATCTTACCAACGTGGCCCTTAGCAATAATGTGACTCGTGTCTACCCTAGCAGAAACAAACCGAGCTCCTTTCGACCTAACCGAAGGAGAGTCTGAACTAGTATCGGGCTTCAACGTCGAATACGCCCCAGGGCCATTTGCCCTATTTTTATAGCCGAGTACATAAATATTCTACTAATAAATGCCCTAACTACAATTTATCTTCTTAAACTCCATGATGATAACAATATATCCAGAATTATTCTCAACAAACTTTATAATCAAAACACTAATCCTATCTGCATTCTTCCTATGAATTCGAGCCTCATACCCCTGATTCCATTACGACCAGCTCATGCATTTATTATGAAAAAATTTCCTCCCACTAACCCTTGCACTATGTATGTGACACACCTCAATGCCAATCTTTTTATCCAGCATCCCACCCCAATCAATCTAGAAATTTGTCTGAAAAAAGAGTTGCTTCGATAGAGTAACTAATAGAGGTTGAAGCCCTCTTATTTCTAGAAAAAATGGGAATTGAAGCTAACCTAAAGAATTCAAAATTCTTCGTGCTACCCCTACACTATATTCTACTAGTAAGGTCAGCTAACTAAGCTATTGGGCCCATACCCCGAAAATGTTGGTTTAACCCCTTCCCTTGCTAATTAACATCACAACAATAATTACAATTTACACCACCCTCATCATAGGCACATTAATCACTCAAATCAGCTCCCACTGGCTATTAACAGGAGTAGGACTAGAACTAATCATAATGTCAATTATTCCTGTTCTAATAAATAAATCTAATCCTCGATCAATGGAAGCCGCCACAAAATATTTCCTCACACAACCAACTGCATCAATAATTTTACTACTCTCTACCATCATAACAATATTATATTCGGGACAATGATCAATACTCTACTCCAACAACCTAATCATCTCTTTAGCTCTAACCTTGTCCCTAATCATGAAACTAGGCTTAGCCCCCTTTCACTTCTGAGTAACAGAAGTCACACAAGGAACTCCTCTAATCCCAGGAATAATTTTACTAACATGACAAAAAAAAAATCGCACTTTTATCAATCTTAATTCAAATCACCCCAACAATTAATCAACCCCTAATCATCACCTCAGCGCTATTATCTGCCCTCCTGGGAGGCTGAGGAGGCCTAAACCAGACACAACTAGGAGAAATCCCAGCATGCTCATCAGTCGCCCACGTAGGCTGAACACTAGCAGTAATAGCCTACAGCCCTCAATCACCCTGTTTAACCTGACCATTTACAGTATCTTAACCATCTCACTATTTACCACCCTCTACATAAACAACAACCTCGCTACGCTGTCGTTATCACACATATGAAGTACCGCAGCCCCATCATTATCATCATCTTAATAAACTTATTATCTTTAGGAGGCCTTCCCCTGTTAACTGGGTTCACCCCTGAGTTATTATTCAAGAACTAGTAAAAAGCAAAAACATTGTAATTCCAACGTTAATAACAGTAAAAGCCTTACTAAACCTATATTTCTATATACAACCAACATATTCAACAACATTAACACTATTTCCAACCACAAACAATACAAAAACCAAGTGACTTTTACAAGGATAAAACACCAATGATTTTGCCCCCTCTAATTGCATTATCTACTATAGCACTCCCACTAACTCCCCTTTGACTTATCTTAAATTAAGGAAATTAGGTTAACAAGACTAAGAGCCTTCAAAGCCCTAAATAAATAATTTACTATTTATTTCCTGATAAGGATTGCAAGTTTATAGACCTACATCACCTGAATGCAAAAGACACTTTAATTAAGCTAAACCCTTACTAGGTTGGTGGGACATTAACCCATGAAAAATTAGTTAACAACTAATTACCCTAAACAACTGGCTTCAACCTACTTCTCCTGCCCTAAAAAGAAAAAAGGAGGGGGGCCCGGAGGGATGGCTCAGTGGTCTAAAGCGCCTGCTTGGGAAAGTTTGGGTGGCTTTTGGGACCACGGTTCAATCCCCGGCACCACATGCTGCGCCAGCCCTGCCCTGGGGCGGGCTGAGCCGGCCAAGAAAATAAGTGAATAAACAGACAAAGGTTCTGAAACAAGAAAAAAATAAATAAATAAAATTTTTTTAAAAAAGGAGGGCGGGAGAAGCCCCAGCAGGTTTGAAGCTGCTCCTCTGAATTTGCAATTCAATATGAGTATCACCTCAGAGCCCTATTGGTAGAAAAAGGAATCTAACCTTTATCCTTAGACTTACAGTCTAGCGCCTATCTTCAGCCTTACTACCACTACTTATGTTGGTTAATCGGTGATTATTCTCCACAAACCACAAAGACATCGGCACCTTATATTTTTTATTTGGGGCTTGAGCCGGCATGGTTGGAATCCCTTTAAGTTTACTAATTCGAGCAGAATTAGGTCAACCAGGAGCATTGCTAGGGATGACCAAATTTACAATGTAGTTGTCACTGTCCATGCGTTACTCATAATTTTCTTCGTAGTTATACCAATCATAATTGGAGGCTTTGAAAACTGGCTCGTTCCGTTAATAACTGGAGCCCCTGATATAGCGTTTCCACGAATAAATAACATAAGCTTCTGCAGGGCCCGGGAGGACGGCTCAGTGGTCTAAAGCGCCTGCTTAGGAAAGCTTAGGTGGCTGCAGGGACCACGGTTCGATCCCTGTCACCACATGCTGAGCCAGCCCTGCCCTCAGGGCAGGCTGAGCCGGCCATAAAAATAAATAAATAAACAAACAAAAGCTCTGAAACAAGAAAAAAAAATTAAAAAACAATTTAAAAAAATAAAATAAAAGTAAAATAAAAATAAAAATTTAAAAAAAAAGAAGCAGCTTAGCTTCAGTCATCACCCCCAGGGACCCCAAGCACCCTTGCCAATCCATGAGTGATCAGGAAAGAACTGCTGAGCTCAGAAATAAGAGACCTGGAGGGTGCTGGGGACTTAGCCCCACCCCCCAGCTGACACTCCAAGGTCAAGGGGTGAAAATAGCCCTTGACCCAGCCCTTTGACAAAGTTTACCAAGTTATCACTGTGCTTGGCAGCCCACGCCCTTTTACTGCCAAGTTTGGCCTGTCGGTGTGACCGCCTAGGTCAGTGGTTCTCAACCTGTGGGTCGCGACCCCGGCAGGGGGTTGAACGACCAAAACACAGGGGTCGCCTAAAGACATCGGAAAGTACATAATGCATATCAGGTATTTACCTTCCAAATCATAACTGTAGCAAAATTACAGTTTTGAAGTAACCACCAAAATTATTGTTTGGTTTGGGGTCACTGCAACATGAGGAACTATATTGCAGGGTCACAGCATTAGAAATGTTGAGAAACACTGGCCTAGGTGCTAACTGCTACAAAGCCAGCACTCAGCCAATTTCCTGCAACCCTGAGGGTCCTCACAGCTGTTCTCGATCAGCACCATGTGTGGTGATACAGGTAACTTGGGAGAAAGTTGAGGGTGGTTCTGAAAATATAGCACAGTGAGGTAGCAGCTATGCAACCGATATGGCCCACGGAAAACCAGCCACTCTTCTCCCACCTGGGGTCTGCTCAGGGTTGCCCAGGCTGAAGCATGAGTAGCAACCTGGCCCCATGTACCACTGAATCCCCAAAGGACTTAAAAGGACAACACTGAGGAGCAAAGCAGTTTCTCGTCCATTCTCAGACTGCCCAGAGGAGCAAGCAAACATTTGCTGGTGCACGTACCAGGCCACACGGCTCTGCTCCCACTTCAGAGCTTGGCTTGCAGGACTCAGAGCTCACATAAGTTTTCCTGCAGAAACACAGAACCCCTCATGGCCCCTGGCCTCCTACCCTTGGCATCCAAACTCCCTGCCTAAGCCAGGTGCGGTGGCGCACACCTGTAATGCCAGCACTGGGAGGCTGAGGCAGGAGGATCAGTGAGAGTTCGAGACCAGCCTGGGCTACAAAAGTGAGCTCAAGGCCAGCCTGAACTGCACAGCGAAACCCTATCTCAAAAAGACAAGAAAAGAAAAGAAAAACCCTCCTCCCTGCCCACATTTAATTCAGAGTAGCTTTCTCTGGATCACAAGAAGTTGATACTTTTGGAGAAAATTTTAAAGGATGTATCATCCCGCGTTTGAGGTACATAATGCTCCGATTTGTCCCAGGGACTCTGCACGCAGACATAACATCTTTTTTGCCACTTTCCCCGGCCCTTCTTTCCCAGCACACTTGTGAAAGCTCCATTTCTCCCTTCACTCTCTATTTAGTCAAATCTTCTTTCCCTTCCCTACACTCACTCCCCTTCCCCGTTTCTTCTTCCTTTTCTCATGGAAAGAACTTCCTTCCACTTTCTAGTAGCTTTCCTCTCCTTTGCTCCTTATTTATACCTGGCCTGGAAGATTGCCTATTCAGAATTCTGCCAGTAACATAACACTGCTTCAAGTGGAAAAGGAGCCCTTCTGCTTTGTGTGCCAGATTCCTCCTGAAGCTACTTATATGCTAGAAGAGCTCAAGAGACAGAGAGAAAAACCCGTGTACCTCTTCATCGGAGGAACTCCCAGCTTGGAAGCAAGAAAGCACATTCGCATGGCAGGCCCAAGAGCAGGCAAGAGGGCAGACTAGGCAGGGTCCTTTTAACCCACCCCTTGGTGTTGTCCTCACTGCCCATTGGCTGGCTAGCTTGCCCCCAAATGCCCATCACCTGAGCCCAGGGAGCAGGCTTTAATTCAAGGTCTATTTAGTAAGTGGAGTGAACCAAACCTCCTGGTTTATACCCATTGCCCTAGATAGCTATTAATGGTGCCAACCTGCACCCTCAAAATGTCCCATTTTGACAAGAGGTGGCCTCAACATACAGGAAGATATTTGTCCTTCTGTATTGAACAGGAGTTGCCTTACAGAAAGTCTCAAATTGCCTGAAGCTGAGAAAAGGCACCAGGAGCCCATGGTTGGAATTTGTCTGGCTCAGGTAAATGGACTGCAGCTGTGCGTGTGGCTCCTCGCAGCCTGGCTGTTTTTGTCAGGTTTGAGCCACGCTGCAAGGAGCCATGCATCACAGCTGCAGTACTTCTACCTGTGCTGGAGAAATTCCCACCATGGGCACTGCGTGCCTCCTCATATATCTTCCCGTATATTGAGGGCCTCTAGTCAAAGTGAGATGCATTCAGAGTGGTAGTTGGCACTATTCAAGACACACCAGGCAATGGGTCAAACCAAAAGCTCCTGGCCATGCTACTTACTAAATACACCTGGGGTTAAAGCCCACTCCCTGGGCCCAGGTGATGGGTGTCTGGGGGTGAGACGGCCAGCTAATGGCCAGTGTGGGCAGCACCAAGGCGTAGGTGCAAAGGACCTTGGCAGGCCTGCCTTCTTCCTTACTTTTGGGTCTGCTGGGCAAATGTGCTCCCTTCCTCTGTGCTGGGAATTCCTAAGGGGAAGAGGTTGTAGGGCTTTTCTCTTTTTTTTTTTTTTTTTTTTT
>PVJA010041342.1:0-17967 GCA_004027025.1 Myocastor coypus
TTTTTTTTTTTTACTTAATTGTACTGCCAGTCTTGGCTGGTCTTTTAAAGGATCAGTTCATGCTTAAATTTTCTTTTTAATTTCTTGCAACATTTTTGTTATATTAACCAATTTTCCAGGTTTCTATTTGGTAACCTAAACAACTAATTTGAAAATAATATGTAATTAAGCAACCGCTATTGAATTCCTATTACTGTGTTTAGTAAAGTTTTGTGCCATTTCTTTTGTTTATGTATTTAGTACTGGCTCTACAGGGTCTCACTACACAGATCCGACTCATAGTGATTCTCCTGTTTTCAGCTTCCTAAGTGCTGGGATTACAGGCGCGGGCCTCCATGTCCATGTCAATCACAGGCTCAGTGCGCCCTGGGGGAGGGGCCAGAGATCAACCCTGGCCTCTTTGTCTGCCTAAACAGGTGCTTTAATCCACTCAGCTATCTGGTTGGCCCTGTATAATTTCTAATGCTTTGCTTCTCTTTCTTTCTTTCTTTCTTTCTTTCTTTCTTTCTTTCCTTCCTTCCTTCCTTCTTTCCTTCCTCTTTCTTTCTTTCTTTCTTTCTTCCTTCCTTCCTTTCCTTCTTTCTTTCTTTCTTCTTTCTTCTTTCTTTTTTCTTCTTTCCTTCCTTTCTTCTTTCTTTCTTAATCTGTGTACTTTAAAAAATTATATAGAAGGAAAGAAAACATTTGTTTGAGCTGCTCACACCTAGTCTCAAACTTGTACCTATGCATGAGCTCGCCAAGTAGCTGGAATGAGAGGTATGTGCCATGTACCTGCCACCCAGTGTCAAATCTTTATTAACATGGAACTCTTTTTATCTTCAAGATAGACAATTTTTAAAACACTAAGTTGTTTTGGTTTCATATTCTAAAGGTAAGGAATTAAGTCCTAGACTTTGAAGGAAGGAAGTGTGAGTTTCCACCTACTATCAGCTGTCTTACTTAGGGTCCCATTATCAAAAGTGACTTAAGCTTTGCTTGCATTTATTTCTCGTTGAGTTATGTGGCTCCCCATTCTAGTGTCATGTACTGGACGTGGCTTCAACACATTAGTGAATACAATTTCGCAGGAGTAACCAGCAGCACTAATTTCTCTCTGATTCTAAAATCTTAAGTAGGTTGTCTTGCCACATAGATTGTCAGTGTCATTTGTGCATACATCTGTCCCTTTGTTCACTATTTGAATGGAGTTTTCAAAAGCAGTACTTAGAAACAGGTACTCTGTGGAAAGTTCTCCTTTACCTATTATTGCTGAAAGTTAACCGAAAGGGTTGAAGGCAGGCTGGAAGATGTGCCCTACAGGCTAGAGATCCAAAACAGAGAGATTGTAAACGTAGATCGACAGGGACAAGGTCCTATGTTTGATTCCTAGTAGCAAAAAGATAAATATATATACAGAATTTGTGACTGATACCTACAGGATAAAACCCTGACTGAGAGAATACCCCCAGGCAGCAGAGCCTAGGCTGTAGGCTCATTTCTTCATTGTTTACTTGCTATAAAACATTAGTAGATTTTAATCGCAAGTTATACTGAAAGCCAAACCAAGAGCTATAGTAATTCTTTGTTTTGTGTTCTGATGACTTCAGAGTGGTAACTAATGCTACTGTCAACCAGTTCACTCCGCAAGTAGTTCAAGTTGAACTTAACTACTGAGATTAAGGACCCATTCTACTTATATGCATACAGATTCATTCTCTTTCTTTATACAATCAAATCACCACTTACTCCTTCAATGTCTCTTCAGGTAGCAAGTTATATTCCATGTAAGATAAGACATAAGAAGGTTTACATGCAGACAATTCTGCTGGCACACCATGAGCTCGCTATAGAGATCCAGCCCTATTTATTTAACTGCTTAAAGTCCCAAGACCTTTTCAGTAATGACTAATGAAACTAGAATGATATCAGTCCAAAGAAGGTAGCCCATTTGTAGTTTATGACAAGTAGGCTTGGAGAAGAAACATAGATTTTGTATTTAAATCAAGTATATAAATGTGCTCCAACGGCAGAAAAAAGGGAGTTGGAAGAATCCATCAGAAAGTCCTAGCAATGCACTTGTGCTTTGCTTTAACTTGATCGTGCTTTAACTAATAAATGTTCATATATTTTAATCCTATCCTCCATCTGGGTTAAACTTAAAAGTGGCAAGTATGAAATAAATAAGTAACTCTTTCCTGAGTTATCAGTTTGACTCCAGAAAACAGTGCTGTGCTCTGCGGCAAGCAGGTTCTGATTACTTATGAGGCACCGAGCATCAAGCTAAGACACAGTGCCATGCATTTGACGGGAGCCAGTGTGCCCCAAAACTCAAACATGCAAATCCAAATTCCCCAGTACCTCAGGATGTAACTGCATTTGGAAGGTTTCTTTTTCAACTGATTAATTAATTAATTAATCAATTAATTAATTTGATACAGCATCTCCTTTCACAGCTCGCACTTATAGTAATCCTCCTGTCTCAGCCTTCCTCCCCAGCGCTGGGATTACAGGCATGCACCACCATACCTGGTCTCAGAGTCAACATGGCGTACCTGGGGTTCTGGGACTGGCACAGCGTATGGTACTGGGTATCCAATTCAGATTCCTGGGTTTGCCAGGCAGCTGCTTAGACCACCAAACTACCCCCAGTGGGCCCTAATCCAGCATGGCTAGCGCTTTGTCAGAAATGGGGATGTAGGGTACCTTCATAGCCCAAGAGAAGCCCGAGGGAGAAGGACGCCGATAGACCAAAAGAAAGAGGCTGCAGCAGGAACGCATCTCAGTGACACCTGGGTCTCAGACAGCTGGCAGCCAGAGGCCTGAGGGGATAACCTCTGTTGTTGTTCAAGTTTCCGGGCCTTCTGTGCTTTTTAAATAGCATACCTAGTAACTAATGAAGGAGTTTACGAGCGGACGACCTCACAGGCCACTCTCCAGCAGTTCCGATAGAGCTCTGCGATTAAGCTTTTTCAAAGTTTATAAAATTCTAGCAAGGGATCTCACAATCTTTTTTAATTTTTAAAATTCATTTTAATGCGAAAAAAAGATAAAATAGCAATGAAATAGTTTCAAATCAGAATGTTAGGACAGTTAGAATAATTAATATGCTACATATTGTTGTCTTCGTAGTAGTTATGCAGACGACAAAATTCGGACCTGATACCTTGTCTAAACTATATTAGTACCAACTTTTATTTTCAGTGAACTAAGAGAAAGTAGCGGTACATCTGTCGTAGCTCTCCTGTGTGTGTGTGTGTGTGTGTGTGTGTATTTCACAACAGAAGGGTCTTTTATTGACACTTTCGTGAAGTTAGTGACGCCTCAAGGTCGCCTAGCCACTGATAGCTGACCTTAACCAGATAGGATGTTCATCTTAGGAGCGAGGGAGCTTGTCTGCTTGGGCACTGGCAGAATGTGCACAATGTTTATGGAGCTAAGATAGTATAGACTCAGGACTGCTATGTCATACTCTGGGCTTCGGTCAGAAGCTAAGTCTGCAGGCCACAATCAACTCATCCTTCACAGTCCAGGCAGTAATCTCATTTAAAAAAAAAAAAATGCCCACACACCTCTTCTTGCATTAGTAATGTTTACTTCACAAATTCACATTTTATCAGCTGATAGCTCTTTAAATTCTCCTCTTTTATTTTTACAAAATAGTTTTCCACCTTTCTACTTTTTAAAAACTTCTAAAAACTACATGATAGGAATCTTAGAAAGTAGTTTCTGAGAAAAATATTCTTATTTTCATGTCAACAGCAGGATCACAAGTCCCTCTAAAACAGATGAAGAAAATAAAAAAGAAAACATACATTTCACTTATTTTGTTCTTTTAAGATATATCTGTATTTATGTGACTTTAAAGAAATAATATGTATGATGGCAGAGGTATAGAATAACATGTTTGTAATTCTTTTCTTATATGGAACAGTAACCAGAGTTAAATCCAAGAAATAGTATAATTTAAAGATGTACAGAATTATCAAAAAACTTCAAGCAGAGTTGAGGTTATAATTTAAAAAGAGCTTTACTCATTTTTCTGTTTTTATTTTTGTGATGTAAAGAAAAAAATTGCTAGCTTGTGTTTACATTAAGACTGCCACCATTTTTCAGGATCACTTCATGAAATAAGCAGCCAAAAAATCAAAAACATATTTCAGATTAATTTTTTGATTTTATGCATGTTTTGACACCCATCTTTAACATTCCTGAAGCTAAGCAGAAAAAGTTACTGAGGCTCTGCACCGTTCAACATTCTAGTTGCTATGGAGGGATTCGTGAGTTTAGGTGCAATTATTAAGCCTACTGAAGCTGGGCGTGGTGGCTCACGCCTGTAATCCCAGCACTCAGGAAGCTGAGGCAGGAGGACTGGTGCGAGTTCAAGACCCGCCTGGGCTAGAAAAGTGAGCTCAAGGCCAGCCTCAACTGCATAGCGAGACCCTGTCTCAAAAAGACAAAAAATAAATAAATAAATAAATAAAAAATAAGCCTACTGAAATGAGAACTGCTGAATGCTGAAAAATAAATGCAGATAACGATTTTCAAACACATTATTCGTAACTGCGATGTTGTGTTCTCCGACTCGGCATGTTTATGCTACTGAGAGCACTGCTAGATGGTACTGCGCAATGCCAGGCGCCCCTCCAAACACGTGTCAATACCCAGTGGACAGTGCTGCGCCGAGCTGGAGGCCCGATCTCCCCTCCTGAACTCAATTTCACTGTGCTTACATCGAGTCTTGGTGTTCAGCCAGTTTTCCAGGGAGCAGCACTCATCTAGACAGTAACAATTGATAAAACAGCTATCAAACTTGCAAAAAGGCCATGACAGGGGTCCCATAAAGGCACAACGGCCAGTAGGGTTTGGGGATTTACATCTATGGGTTGTCCGTTCTCAGAGACAGACATGCATAATGCCACTGTAATAGCCCTTCACAATCAAGCTAATATTCTGACGGTACAGTGTCACCAACAAGAGTCCTGGGCAGGAGCCAGGCGGCCCAGGTGCACTGCATCACACCAGTATTTAATGTAGTCAAATATCAGTTAGATGCTTATAGAGAAAATACTCACAATAAAGTACTGATAACAGCGCAAACAGCCACTCAATGCAAAATTACTTGTGCACATCATGCTGTGAGCTTTGTGTTAGATTTTTCTGTCAAGCGGAAAGAATCGCAGGGAAAAGTATCCCCAGAAAACCCTCCTTTTAACCTTGGATAAAGATCTATCGCATTAGGCATTCATATGATAATGGATAATGATGCCCTTTTGGAAAAAGTGCTGACTGGTAACTGAAAGTCCTAACCAGATACTGGTTTTAAGGAACCAGGAGAGGAGGTAACTGCGCAGGACACTTCCTCTGTCCCTTTAGCAAATTTAGAAAACTTAACAAGATGAGTGAGTCGGAAAGAATTTATCTTACACGAATTTCCCCAAAGCCCCTGGGGTTGTTTTCTATTTTTTTTTTTTTTTTTCTTGTTTCAGAACCTTTGTTTGTTTATTCACTCATTTTTATGGCTGGCTCAGCCCAACCCAAGGGCAGGGCTGGCGCAGCATGTGGTGCCTGGGATCGAACCGCGGTCCCTGAAGCCGCCCAAGCTTTCCCAAGCAGGTGCTTTAGACCACTGAGCCATCCCGCCGGGGTTGTTTTCTAAAATGAGAAGGTGGTGCTTTAATAAACTCCAGGCCACCTGAGGCATTTTCATTAAAGGCTCTCTCTAGACGACACCACAGCGTTTGCATTACCTTCTGCCTCCCTGGAGAACCCCTGAGGTCTCTGTTCAGGAGAGGCGACAATGCGTGGGAGGCGTGAAGTACGGTGGTCTGCTTTGCCCTTCGCTATGTAGGGAATCTGTGACGCCACGACGGTTTGCATTAATATTTGGATAAGTTTATTCTTTTTTTTTTTTAATTTATTTATTTATTTATTTATTTTGGATAAGTTTATTCTTTTGTGTTTAATGATGATCTTGTTTTAAAAAAAAAAAAAAAACAACAACAACAACAAAAAAAACGATACAGGGAAAAACAAAGCCTACATACTCTTCAGGGTTTCCCAGTAGCCCTGACAGGGGTGGATGCTGTGTCATTACTTCATCTCTGGTTGTGTTCATCTGTGTGAAACTACAGAATCAACTTCCAAAAATCTGAAAGCTGGACATTGTTTCAGCATCTTAAAGAGCCCACTTCTTAAATGAGGAAAACACCCGGAATTGCTTGGGAAGATGCAGAAGCTAGATCACCGTTGTAGGCAATACGGAGCTCACCGACAGTGGATTGTCAACACAATTTCTACTGTCGGTGAACACTTATACCCATCCTAGAGAGGCAGGGAGAATCAGCGAGCTTTGTGCGTGCTTCCGCCGGCCGCAGCGGACTCACCCTCTGGGTAGGCCTCTCTGCGCAGGTGGCCCGGCTGGTGTTTTGGTTTCTTAGCTGGCCTGGCTTTCTGCATCATGGCGGCACTCATGTTGCTGTCCGTAGACACAGGACTTGTGGGTCTCGGGCACTGGGCACCCTGGAAGTGTCGACGGCCTGCGGAGACAAAGCGGGGCCAGACCCGTCAGTGAGTTTGAATCACCACTGCAAGAGCAAAAGCAAGCCATAAAAGCTAGAAACATTCCTAGCTTCAAAAAGCATTTAGCTAAAATCTACCAAATAAAAGACTTGTTTTCCCTCTTCTGTACCAGCCAATGGAGAAGATATCCTAAAATCATTGCCAGGCATTTTTTTTCTCAGTTATTTTGTACCCATACTACTTCTAATCTACTAAAGTTCATGGTAACTACTTGCTAAGGGAAACATTTCTATTATTCTTGCAGGTAGTCTCAAAAAATGTTACTGTAAAACAAAAGTATTAATTAAATTTTTGCATAAAATATTCAATGTTTGCTTCTCTCTAAAATGGAAAAGTCAGAATCCTTATGAAAGTCATGTTTTAAGAATGAACCATAATTATTAAACCTCTATTTTAATTACACATGCATCCATGGTACTTTTTGATGGTAGAATTCTAATATTTTAGGGGTTTTTTTCTTTTTTGGAATTTTTAAATTTTACTTTATTTATTTCTTGTTTCAGAACTTCTGTTTGCTTGTTTATTTATTTTTATGGCTGGCTCAGCCTGCCCTGAGGACAGGGCTGCCGCAGCATGTGCTGCCAGGAATCGAACCGCAGTCCCTGCAGCCGCCCAAACTTTCCTAAGCAGGTGCTTTAGACCACTGAGCCATCCTGCCGGGCCCCATATTTTAGTATGAAAATTCCAGGGATGTCCTTTCAGATAGCCTGATGTTGATCTTGTTTATATATTTAGGGCAGCTAAAAATTATATCTACTTTCCATCTTGAGATATCTGTCAGCTTTATATAATGTTTTTATTTAAAGAGAAAAAAATAAAAGCCATAGAAATTGCAGGACAAGGTAGTAGAACAATAACCATGGCTCACCGCATATAGTTATCTTCAAAGTAGTTGCTTGGGGGCTGCCCTGATAGCTCAGTGAACTAAAGCACCTGCTTAGTCAGAGTTTAGTGGCTGGGGTTCGATTCCCAGGGTGCTGTGCCGGCCTGCCGCAGAGCGTGTTGAGAGGCAGATTGGGCATGGTAGAATGAGCCTGTAGGTCCAGTGCGTGGGAGGTTGAAAACAGGAGGGTCACTACACGCCCAGTCTATGTAGTGCGACCCTGTAGACTCAATATATATATATATGTGTGTGTATATATATATATATATATATATATATATATATATATATATATACCTTTTCTCCTCATCCTCATCTCAGGCTTTCTTCTTACCAAGACTCCTGCACTCTAATGGTGGCCAAAGGTCGCATTTGGTCATTTATATTTGTAGAAACAATATTCCCAGATACTCTGGGAAATAAACTTACTAATCAGATATGGCATATTTCAATGCTCCCAAATTGTCTGGCCCTCTTAGTGGATGACATATTACCACAAGCGCAGCATGCTAACTCTGTAATAGCCTTGGAATTATTGACCCTGTATTGACCTTCATTGTTTTGGTGTCTAGAAATTCTAGTCATAAATTCAGAACTTTCTGTTGCACCATAGAAACCCAGCTAATGGACCTAAGCAATGTAGTTTTTGATTGTGCAAAGGAGCTGCTATATGAAATATAGCAATATCAACATATCTAAAAATGCTAACCGAAGCATATTAGACAATAGACATTCAGGCAGCCAAGGGAGAGGCACTGTGGCGGGGCTCTTCATTGACATTAACTTCGAGTCACACAGGAAGCAGCAACATTTCCTCAAAAGAACCCTGACACTAGCAGAGGCCGATGCATGCTTAGCTCATTACAACTAGGAGTCAAACGAAAACCGGAAGAGCCACTAAGTTATAGTACAGTAAGATATGACACTAAGTTCTCCTTAGCTATGATGGAGCCTGTTACCATTAAAGTTACAGGCACGAACACAGGCAACGGGGGCCAAGGTGGAGCCTGTTACTCCTTCTATTGCACCAGGCCTTCCGCTGCTCCTGCACGCTGAGTCCTGGAATCCTTCCTGAGTGGGCTTTCAGTATTATTTCTATATTCGTTGATTAAATGAATAGAAACACCCAATCAATATAATCGGAAAGGAGCGATTCGTGATGTTTAATTTCATGCGTTTATTTTCTTTAGATTGAGAGTTAAAAAATAAGAGAAAACAAGTTAATTAAAAATGGCTTATATTTATTTATGAAGAAAGACAATCAGACTTCTATATTTTACTAAATTCAGTAGCTACTGGGGGAGAAAGATATTTGGCTGAAGTTCATAAAATATAGACCTGATCAAATAACCATATTTTCTACAATAATGAGATTCTGGATAAATAATTTATAGGGATGCTTTTGTGATGGGAATAAGATTTTCTCTGAATATATTTTGTGCTGGTAAAAATAAAAACTAATGCAATGTCTTAAAAATTTTTAAAAATGACCTAAGTAATAGTTAATAAGATATGAAAAACAAAATTTAAAAGATGCTGAGTTTTGACCTGTTGCGAGCTCTTTTCTCCTGTCTTTTCTCCTCTCTTCTGACCATGTATATTTTTACTCCACTGTCTGTATTTTCCTGGCTATCAAAGTACACACACACATACAATGAGGCAAATGTGTTCATATTCTTACATATAATCACTGTGAAAAAATGAAAGTCATAAGGTAAACATGCTTTTAATTTAAATCATTTTCTCTCTCATACCATTTACTTTTCTATGGGTAAAAATATAAGGCTAGACATACATTCATTAGTATGTAAGGAGTAATTAAAATACATCCACAAATCACGTTTTGTTGTTTGGAAATATGTAATATGTATGTGACTTTTTGATTTATGTACTAGTTATCATCGTGAAACACTTTTGTATTATTGGTCTGATTTTTATGCTAAGAATCATTTTGGTTTATGTCTTGTACTTTGCATAAATATTTTGAAGATAACACACAAATATGTTGACAGTTGCTATTCTCTTGTATTGTTTTTTTTACTTTTAATAAGCATATAAAAATAGTGAAAAAACACATTAAAATGACACAGAATATAATGAAAAATGACATTATTGTCTTCAAATCAGCTCTTCAAATTATGAGATATAAGCATATAAAAGTGGTTGAAAAATCACTAAAAAACTGAAAAGGAGAAAAAAAAAATCATTAACTGCTTACAACAGACCAGCAGAAATCACCAGTACCATCGACCAAGCCATCACATGTATATTGTTTGATCTCTTCTCCTCTCTTCTCTTTTTTCTCCCCTCCCCTCCCCTCCCCTTCCATTCCTTTCCCTTCTCTTCCCTCCTTTCTTTCTCTCTCTCTCTCTCTCTTTCTTTTGCTCTCTGCTCATCTTAGTTGTTCCTTCCCTTGGGACAGTTTCTTAGTTTCTTTCCCTTTGACAATATTCATTGTATCTTTCATGTCCTATTTACTTTTTCAGATACTTACACTAGCAGGATAATGTGACGTTTACACAAGTGGGCCTGATTTATTTCACTATGAGTATGGTCTCTAGTTGTGTCGCTTTACCTAAGACAGTCTTGAACCTATCTTTTTATAGCTGAATGATACTCCACTTTAGAAATATATCATCTTTTTTTATCCATTCCTCAGTTGATATGCATCTGGGTAGTTTCCAAGATTTAGCTATGACAGATTGAACTGCTATAAACATGGGTGCATAAATAACAATGTGGCATAAGGTTTTCAGTTCTTCTGGAAAAATACCCAGGAAGGGAATAGCTGGGTAGAATGGAACCTCCAGTGCTAGCTTTTGGAAGAATCTCCACTCTGATTTCCATAGTGGTTGCGCCAGTCTGCACTCTCACCAACAGTGGAGAAGTGTTCCCTTTTCCCACAGCCCCTCCAGCATTCGTTATTGGCTGATTTCTTCATGATAGCTTTCCTTTCTGGGGTGACATGAAATCTCAGAGTTGCTTTAATTTGCATTTCTTGAATAATCGATGATGAACAGAAAATAGGCTTACAGAAATGAAGTAGGGAGACATAGAAATATATATATAATATATTATATATAATATATATAATATATAATATATATTATATAATATATAATATATATGTAATATCTGGATTACTGTCTCAATTAAAATACTTTTGCTCAGACATGCATACATGCTATGAACTTACATACATCTTCCAGTTAAAGTAATATTCTAGCCAGAGAACATATGGAAGAAATGGGATTTAAGGAAAGATAGCCCATCTTCCACTGGCTAAACATCTAACCAAGTTATTTATCTATTTGTCCTACAGAATTTTTTTAATTAAATGGGATGAGAGAATCAACAATAAATTCCATCACGGTGACTTTGTGGAATGAATTGGATACAATACATATGTAGCCATGCAATCTTTATTTGGATATATCTGGGCCCTGAGATTATATAAATTTCTTAAATTTCTATTATATATATATATATATATATATATATATATATATATATATATATATATGTCTACCTGCTATGTCTATCTTTAAAATGAAGAAATCCAAGTAGGTCCTTGTCATCCACCTTACATAAGATTTACTTTAAATTATTTATTTTTACAATGTATTTGATTGTTACAGGGTCTCACTATGCAGCTCGGACTCATGGTGATCCTCCTGCTTGCAGCCTTCCCAGCGCTGGGATTATAGGCATGCACCACCACGCCTGGACTCTGGCCGGCTCAGCACCGCCAGGAGCAGGGCTGGCACAGCACAAGGTTCTGGGAATTGAACTGTGCGGTCCCAGAGTGTGGCTAAGCTTGCCTAATCAGGCACTTCAGTCTTCTGAGCTATCTCACCAGCCCCAAGTTGTGTTAAATGAAAGTAAAATAATGGCTTTAAAAGTCATCATTTTCTTGTCAGGAAAAAGGAAATAACCCAACAAAATCACGTTCTCAGACTTCGGTTTCCTTGAGTTGTAAAGTAGTCCTGGCTGCGTTTCCTACAGGCCATGGTTCACAGGAGGTGAACAACACCTAAGGGCTACACCCTGAGTGTTGATTTCACGACTCACCAGCAGGGTCCTGCATCTGACGTCTCGCCACTTTTAGGCCAGCATACTCCGCAGCTGCAGCCACGGCCTGGGCAAAATCAGCATCCGTGAAGAAGGAGCCATCGGAAGAACTGACACTGGAACGGCCGCTGGATATGTTGTCTTCCTCGGAGGCTGAGCCCCAGCCATTGATCATGGATCCAGTGACAGAGCTCTCGAGGTCCCCAACGCTGGAGGCAGGGGTCTGCTCGAGCCCACGTAGCAGAAGCCTTCTCGTTTGCATTTTGGCAACTTCCATGTCCGCTTCATCTTCTTCCTCTTCCGGCGCATCAGTATCCATATCTGAGACGAGGGGTCCTGAAATGTAGCCGTAGGTGTGCGGAGGGGAGATCGGTCGAGGCGGTGGAGGGGGACTCACCGGCTGCCGTCTGCGAGGAAAAGAAGCCATGGAGTCAGATCAGCTCATTACACGAGACACAAAGCCAGGAGTTAACCAAAAGCTTTCCCCGCATACGCATTGTTTGCTTCTGGTAAACTAATTTATTCCGGGGCAAAATTCCTACACATTAGAGTAGGGCTAATTGGATTTACTTGGAATTCCATGTACCTCACAACCAGGGGCTGTCCTAAGTTACATATTGTTAAAGTTCAGTAAAAACATGTTCAGGGCTGGTGAGATAGCTCAGTGGACTAAGCACCTGCTTAGGCAAGCACAGCAACCAGGGTTCCACCACAGGCCAGCCAGCCCCACCTGTGAAGCCTGATAAGCCGGTCACCAAGAGGGGGCATGGTGGTGCATGCTTATAATCCCAGCGCTGGGGGAGGCTGAAACAGGAGGATCACTATGAGTCTGAGCTTCATAGTGAGACCCTGTACAAAATACACACACAGGCAAGAAAAGAAAACATGTTCCACCATTTAAGTCTTCTTCTGATTCCTCATTTGCATTATGCATAGCTAAGCATGAGGAGGCAACCCTGGCTCTGGGAAGATGGGCCATGCATTCGTCCTAAAGAATCTCCAAGATAATCGGTAGATTATTACCAAAGACACTGCTCATCGATCTCAGAACAACGTCGTCCACATACATGTGCTCCTTTCCCTTCCTTCCTGGTCCCTCCTGCTACTTGAGACAAATGCTATTTGAGTCATTCATTGTGACTGTACACAATACAACACTGTGTAGGATTAAACAATATATATTCAGCATGCAACACCATTACTTTAGATTTTATTAAAATTTAACAGTGGTTGATAGAAACCATGAGCAGTTGTATTCCGGTTTACTTTTGTGCCTTTAACTTGTGGTTGTTAGCTCTTTTAAGCTCCATTGTTTTTTTGTTGTTGTTGTTTTGTTTTGTTTTTTACTGGCATTCTACCTCCTGTGTAACATAACAATTTTCTTCAAGCATTTTTCCTAATATCCTGGAATTTGTGAAAAACCAAAGCTGAGGACCAATTTAAGTAGCAGCCCCAAGTAATTCTGCAGTTGCCAACAGTTGACATAACACAGACTTGGAGAAGACACCACTGATATCACCATCCACAGCGAAGAGCGAATACAGAAAGCAGTGGAGAGCATCCCAAGCAGTCGTGGAAGAAGTTACCCGAGAGGGAGAAGAAGGCCTAGGAGTGCCTCCTGCATCAGACTCCCCCTAGCGGAAAAGGGGACCTGCACTGCCTTCTCAGTGGAGACCTGCATGGCCCAGGACTAGCTCTGCAGGGACAGTGGGACACTTCCTTAGCCTTGCTTAGGGATGCCTCAGTGAGGGATGGACAGGGCGCATGACCATGGCGAGGCCTTGGCCCACTCCGCATCAGTGGGAATTGCAGAGGACAGGTTCCGCACGAGCCTCCCGAGCGGGGCAACAATGCTAGAAGGTAGTGGAAGTCAGGAACCAGTGTCACCTACTGACCTCCACCGTCTAGAAGAGAGAATGTGGCATGACCAGGAAGTTTCCTGGGGGATGAGGCAAAATCATCGAACAGCTCAGGCAGGAGCCCTTCATCAGTGAAACAGTTCGTGCCGACAGCTGTTATGCCAATAGCTCTCCCCACTACCTTTGAGATACTCACAGAATAAGACAAGATAGGATGGGCTGGCGAGATAGCTCAGTGGACTAAGAGTCTGTGCAGGCAAGCCTAGGGACTGAGGGTCCATCCCCTGTACCAAATGCTGTGCTGCTCCCTGCACCCGGGCATGTTGAGCTGGCCACTGAGACCAGGCGTGGTGGCACATGCTTATAACCCCAGTGCTGGGAAGATTAAAAGTAGGAGGATTACTGTGAGTCTGAGCTGCAAAGTGAGACACTATGCCAAACATAAAAAAAGAAAAAAATGCTAGGATGATTTTTAGGATCAGCCAAGAGGAAGAGCAGATCTTCATCTGTTTTTTCTTTATTCTTTTGATTCCTTCTTCCTTCTATGAAAACAAAGTAGCTAAAAACAGAACATACATCCTTATTTAACACCAGCATAGACACAGAGGTACATCTTGCAAAGGGTAGTTAGCTTGTAAGCTCTGCAGACTGGGTGGGAAGCTAAAGGCAAGCAAACTTGTCCATGTCCATCTCACGACTAACTAAGGTAAGCTCCATCTGGGACCTGGTGATGCTGGCTCCTATGCAGAGGAAAAACCAACACAGCAACTTATAGGGCAACACAGGAATTCTTTAAAGGAAAATATTTTAATTAAAAGTGCTTCTGATTAACATGAATGGCATATACATATAATAAGAATAAAATGATCATGGTATGCTTCATAAACACACTTTATTAGTGCAACTGAAAATCTGAAAAACAAATGATTATGGAACAACTACAGTTAAATCAGTTTGGAGTCACTTTAGAGAAACACATTTTATAATGTTTTCATTTTGGAAACTTTATTTAACTTTTGCATTCTTATTTCACAAAAGCTTTGTTTCCATGGTTTTACTCTTTTCTGATTGCTTTTTTTTTTTTTTACTTTTCTTTCTTTCTTTCCCCTTCTCCCTCCCTTTGGAACATTTTCTTCTTGGGTCACAGTACTTACTGTAAATAGGGAGAGGAGGCAGGGTTAAAGGTAGGGTAGGAGGATGGGAAAATAGCCCAGTTATGCCCCGTACAGATACAGATGCCCTGGAATGAATATGCGGGATGCACGTGACACAAATAAAAACCTACATAAGACACCATGAAAATCTGATGGAAATGAAGGTTTACTATAATTTAAAAAATATTATTTTATAACGAGAATACTGAAATTCAGAAGATTAAATACTACGTGACATTTTCTATACTTGCCATGTATCAAATGAAGAATTTAAACTCCACGTTTTTTCTTGATGAGCAGAATTGCTTTATTATGGGAACGAAAGCTCCTCTCCAAGAGAGGAGTAGGAGCGGGGCCCAAGTCAGTTGACCCCAAACCCACATTTTACAACAAAGATCACGACCTTTCTAGGAATGGCATCATAACACATATATACGAACGCATGGACACACACACACACACACACACACACACACACATAAACACACTATGTATTTATAGTGTCTAAGAGATTATTTCACATGTACATGCATTTAAAAACTCAATAAATGAGACATGTCATGCCATATTGAAGCATACATGGTATATGCATATAGACTCTATATATCTTACATTTTCATATATATGTAAGTATATTATTTGCTATGTTTATATATAATTACATTTTGTGTACACATGTATACAGAATTCCTTAATATAATGCATTATTTTATATTTCTGGGTGGTTTTAAATGTGTTTGTGTGTGGCACTAGACTAAATATGAAAAATGTGTCAAAGCTGAAATTATTTAAGAGATTGAAATGGATAATTATTTCAATGTGGAGAGTGCTATACAAATAAGAGGAACACCATTGTTGATTAGGAATGCAATAAAATACCATACTTAAAAGTTAATTTACAGTTTTTGTTACCAAACATATCCATGATTCCACAAAACTTCTCTTTGTGAAGACATGTAAGACTTTTCAGCACAGAGGAAACCACTTCGACAGTCAACAAAGGGGATCAGATGGCCAAGTCTGCTATTAAGGGATGCCAGTATTGTTATGCTCTGATCATTTGGATTCTAGAGAGCAAAACACTCTCCTGCTAACCAAGAGCCGGCTTTCAACTGCTACCACCCATGCACACGATGAAGGCAGCGAAATTTATGCAGACCATCTGCGCATGAGGCCAGCCTGGGGAAGGTGTGATAAACATGTACAGCTTGAAATATGTAATAGGTTCTATTTGAAAACAGAAACAGCTATTTCAAGACACTGCACTCAAGTGAGACATGTCACAAATGCACCTCCACCCTGTAGATTCCTTCCCTGAGGGCTGCACGGTCTGCCTAAACAATGCACTGTACAGGGGTGCAACGCATACCTCTGTAGGCTCCTGTGAAAACGACACCCTCATCCACGTGCTCAAGAGAAACAGTGACTGCATTATCTTATAGAAGCCAGTATGCATACAATTATTCACATATAGCAGCACTTGGCAGACAAAATCGAAAGGGGCCAAACGTATACAGTGGATGTTTTTTTCTAATACCAATGCAGTATTGATTTTTTGTGTAGTTAACTATTGTCCAGTTTACAAAAAAACAAGATATATAATTTTAATTTGCCTATTTACTTTCTTTTCTTTTCAAAAATATATTTATCTTTACTAAAAATGTCAATTTCCTATTTCATACCTGAAAATCATTTTTTCAAGATATTTTTACCAACGTTAAAAGCAATAGTTACAGACACCTTTTAAGGAAGTATATGTGAATAGGTTTAATTATTTTATTTTAATTGTCCTTGTATGGGCATACAGAGAAGAAAGAACTCTATCATGTTAGTAACCACTTTGCCTGTTCAACAAAAAGGGAGCATACAAAGCTCACCAGAATGGCAAAATGGAAATATTCATAATAATAGAAAATATTAAATGTCATTTAATTAAGACTGATGTTACTTGTTTTACCTCAGTAATTTTTACTGATAGTCTAGTGTTTATGTATGTCCCTAATCCAAAAGCATACAATTTCTTTACAAATTTTCTGAGTTCCTGCTATGGTAAATACTCCAGTACTTCTAACACTGAAAAAATGAGAAGCAATACAATCTTACAGAGTATGTCATGCTTTTTAAAATATGTAGAAAATTCAGTATTAGTATTGAACATAAGCCAACCGCATACATGGGTATGGCTGAGCACACCTGGCGAATCTCTGTGACACTGTCCCCCATGCTAAGCCATCTTCTGAGGTGGGAGCTTGCCACCTTGCCACTCCCTCATGAGGACAGAGGCTGCACTGTTGGATCCTGATGGATCTTGTGACAGTTTGGACTAGCAGAATGTGGACGAAAAGACAGTGGCTTGGTTGGCTATACAACACTTTGTCTAACCGTGTGGCCTGAGAAGCTCGGCTCAGTGGTGAGACCTGCGACGAGACGTTCCACCTGCAACAGTTTAGCTAAGGGCGCACAGATTGTAAATGAACGGCTCAGCTAATCTGCTCAAACTCTGCGGCTCGCGGTCCTTTGAATGAAATCAAATGGTTACTGTACGTTTTCAAATGCAAAGATAGCTTGGTAGCAATAAGAACAGGAGCTCAGATGCTATATTAGGAACTCAACTTGAAATTTAAAATGCTAAACTTAAAGGGAGAGGAGTCTAGTCCAAGGAGCTTGCAGCCCAGTGGAGGAGACGAACAACAAATTCCAGGTGCAGTGGTAACGACCATCACCAAAAAGTCACTAGGGCAGCGGCTTCAGGGGATGCTGCAGGGAGCCAGGGTCAGAACCAAGCACAGAGTTGGGGAAGAGGGAAGCAGGGAAACGATTCTGCCTTGTCATCCTGAATCTAAAGACTGTGAAGGTGTAAGGCACAAAAAGAAAGGCTCATGTTGTTCCTGAAAGGCGTGACCACGTGTGCAGAGCCCGTGGAGGCAGGCAGGACTCCTGTGCACTCCAGAAACTGGATGCAACTTGGAGAGCAGAAGGCAGAGAGATGGGCTTAGGACGAGGGTCAGGAGGAGGCGCGGAGAGGCTGCAGCGCAAAGAGGCCGGACTGCTGCATGAAAGAAGCTTGCCTTTCTTTTAAGGGACATGAAGCCATTGAGAGATTTTCTTAAGCAGTGGACAGACTTGATCAGCACCACATTTTAGAAAAATGCCTCTGCAAGTCTGTAGCACGGGCTGAGAGGGAAGAGGTGGGAAGGCTAAAGGCAAGCAGGGCACTTAGAGGAACATTACGACCGTGCAGGTGGGAGAAAATGGCTGTGAGAACAAGGAAAGTGCACTTGCGACTGGAGGTCTGCATACTGCTCAGAGTGATACTGAGGTAGTAAAAGTCTGCAGGAATAAGCAGTTGGATGGATGGGCCTGAAGCTCTAGAGTGAGATCTGTAGGGAAATAGCTGTCTACAGTGATACATCAGTAGGCACGTGGCAGGATGAAAAGCAAG
>PVJA010041343.1:0-17973 GCA_004027025.1 Myocastor coypus
TTTTTTTTTTTTTTTTTTTTTTTTTTTTTTTTTTTTTGGCTTTTTGAGACAGGGTCTCACTGTGCAGTTCAGGCTGGCTTTTGAGCTCACTTTTGTAGCCCAGGCTGGTCTCGAACTCGCAGCGATCCTCCTGCCTCAGCCTCCCAAGTGCTGGGATTACAGGCGTGCACCACCACGCCCGGCTCTTTTCTCTTTCTTAAGTAGTAAAAATAATACTTAACTATCCATTACTCTTTATACGTTAAAAAAAGACTTGAAGACTAAATTTTGAACCCACTTGTTCTATTTTTTTTTACAGTGGGCATTTAGTCTCCAATTTTTTTGTTGTAATTAGGCTCTTCATATTTTCTGCTTTTTGGGTCTTTTTTTAAGAAATCATTCAAATTTCCTAGGTTTTCATATGTGTTTCTCTTGAGCTCTAGTTATTAATATATAATATTTTGATTATTTTCTGTCTGCATCTGTAGTTACCTTCTAATTTATACCTTATATAGTTTTGTTCTTTTTTACACACACACATACACACACACACACACACACACACACACATACATACAAAGAGACATGGCAGGATTGTCAGGTTCTTTTAAAGAACCAGATATTAGATTTATTTGTGCAAGTTTTGGAATCTTCTACTTTATTAATTTTAGTTATTACCTTTATTGCTTCTGTTACTACTTTGTTTCTAATTAAGATGTATATATCCACATATTTCATTTGAATAAAATGTTTTATATTTGGTATTTATCTATTTATTGAATGAAAAACACTCTGTATTTGAAATAGCAAATTCAAACCTGAGGTGCTGAAGCATGCTTGTAATCCCATCATTCAGGAGGCCCAGGCAGGAGGATCACTGTGGATTCAATGCCAGCCAGCAGCTACATAGCAAATACGGGGGCAGTCTGAACTGCATAGTGAGACCCCAAGACAAAAAAGAAAAGAAAGAACAGTAATAATTTTGAGATTGGAGATGTATTTGAGTGGTAGAGCAACTGAAAGATTACCAGCAACCGCCCATGCCCACATACACTAAATCAAAAATAAAACTGTAACCTGTACTACACAACTTACACACACACAGTATTACTTTGCTTATTTTAAATTTTTTATACCATTTGTAACTTATAACCTTTCAAGTATATGAGTTGTTTAGATATAAACTGGGTGTAGTGGCTCATGCCTGTAATCCCAGCACTAAAGAGGCTGAGGAGGATTGTTGCAAATTTGAAACCAATCTGGGCTACACAGTGAGTTCAAGGCCAGCCTAAACTACATAGAAGATTCTTTTCTAAAAAAAAAAAAAAAAAAAAAAAAAAAAAAAAAAAAAAAAAAAAAAAAAAAAAAAAAAAAAAAAAAAAAAAAAAAAAAAAAAAAAAAAAAAAAAAAAAAAAAAAAGTTGTTTACATATTGCTTATTGCTTACCCTGTCAACTATACACCCAGAACATCTGTATTGCTCACTGATACATCTCAAAAGCCTAACATGGTGCCTGACAAATGCTGGTTATTCAAGAAAATGTTAGGTCATTATGGTCATATGACGCATTTTAGTCACAAAAAAGGCACACAGGAAGATGCTGGCATTCACTCAGTCATCTGCAGGCTCCTACCCACCCTGGCGGCTGACTTGGGAAAGGGCGACACCCACCTCCCCAAGCCAAGCCCCTGCATTTAGAGCACAAGGCAGAGAAGGTAGCTGCCAATCAATGAAAACAAAAAACCACTGACTTCACAAGGGTACTCTTCCATTTTTCATTGTTCTTCACTTAGCAGCAGAAACAATTTTTATGTATTATTATTATTATTATTATTATTATTATTATTATTATTATTATTATTATTATCATTATTATTATTGGCTGCACGACCCTAAGAGTTAAACACACTGAGGGAATCCTAAAGAGCCTTGGTCTGTCAGGCCAACGCCATGAAGGGTTTCAACAAAGCACGCGCCTCAACAGAGACCAACAGCCAGGATGGGGACGCAGGGTACTACTTGGGAGGCGGGTGGCCCTGCTGTGACAGCAAGGTGGTGAGGCACAGCCAGCGAGGTACCCGCCTCGCGCCACCAAAAACATACACCCTATGCGTTCCTACTGGCGCTCTCAAAACACCAGGAACTGAAGGCCCGCAGCCCCGGGCCCACACGAACCCGACCCCGCACGCGCAGCCGCTCCTCGGCTCGCAGCCTCGCCCCGCCCCCTGGAGCGGAAGGACTCGCGGGCGTTTCCGGTGGTCGGTACTTGCGTCGGTTTCCTCGGTGATGTCGTGGGTTCAAGCTGCTAGGTCGGTGGATAAATTTGGAGACCAGGGAGACGTGTTTGACGAGGACGCGGATGAGTCGCTTCTGGTACAGCGAGAATGGCGGAGCCACATGCAGAATCGAGTCAAAGTAAATAAGGCGCAGGCTGCGGGGGCCCTATTGGGTGCCGAGCTGTGGGCCGGGGATCTGGGGCTGTGAAGCAGTAGGGTGCCGGGCCTGCCTGCTCCGGGCCTGCCTGCTCCCGGCCTGCCCCGATCTTGCTCAGACTTCCCAGTGTTACAGGAAAGTGTGTTGTGAGCTCCTCCCGCAGCCGCGGACCTACCCAAATAAACTTTATCCAGACCTTATAAAGAGTTTGTAGTTCAGCGCGGATCGCAGGGAACAAGCTGATGGGCACCACTCACCGCTCTCCAAGGATGGGGAGGTGACAACCTTCCTAGGTGCTCCCTGAATGGTTGGGGTTCCCACTAGGAGTGACGCCAATCAAAAAATTTGAGAAAGGCAGATTTAAGAATTCTGTCTCAGGGAAATAGGGCAGGGCTAGTGTGAAATGCCTCTGGCGAGGTAAGGGAATATTAAAGTTGGTGTCCTTTTCATTAAGTGTGACTTATTCATTCCTAATTTGTCCCATTCTGACTTGAAACTAAGCGTAATTTCTGGGTGGATCGTTCAGAATTTAGAACTGAGTGCTAAGATTTATGTCCCCATATTTGCCTATTATTAAAGTTGCCCATACAGCCACCATTGAGGGATCTGCCCTAATTTACTCTTTCGATAAAGTAATATTTGCTTAGTTCAACAGTCGTGTTGTCCAGTTACAGAAATGCTTTCCAGAGGACCTATAAGTATTGAGCCGAGACACTTTTGAGAGATACCAGGCAGAGTCTGTATCCATTGGGAAGGTGCAGGTTCATTGAATTTGGGTATCAGACAAAATTTTTGAAACCAGACTTCTCATCTTCCTTTTCCTAAAATTGTTTCCTCCTTCCTGACTTGCCACCTTTTTTTTCCAGTCTTCATATTTGCCTGTACAATTTCCGTCAGGTGCCCAGCCCTGGACAGTAATTTGTTCGTGGTGAAGACATTGTTCACACAGTTTTGGAAGCTGCATGTCATTGGGCACAAAGGCCCAGACCTGTAATCACAGCACTTGGGAGACTGGGAGAGTGGGATTACAAGTCTAAGGCCAGTCTGAACTATACACCTAGTCAGACTGTCTTAAAACAAACAAGATATGTGTATAACCTGCCCAACATACCTACACCTAAAAAGTGAGTTAAGAAAACCAATCATCAACTGATGAGAGAAAAACTTTCCTTTGTTTATGTGCCTGCTCCATATTATGTTCAATAACAAAGGCCAGTTTTGTCAAGTTTTATAAGCTGATTCTGTACTTTTCTAGAGAAGCTTACATATGTTTCACCTTGTGTAATTGCTAATTACTGCTGCTATTCCTCATTATTTAGGAAGGTTACAGAGATGGAATAGATGCTGGGAAAGCAATTGCCCTTCAGCAGGGCTTCAACCAAGGCTATAAGGAAGGTGCAGAAGTCATTATGAGCTACGGACAACTCAGAGGAACATTGAGGTAATTTTAGAAACGTAAATGCTAAATCATTTTAGCCATAATACTAGAGTACTTTTTGTAAACTAATATGTAAAATAAAGTGTTTAACATGCTTTTCCTAGTTTGGTATACACAAGAGTGTTTCAGAACATGCATTGATGCTGCCTTTAAAAAGTAGAAAGTTTTGCCAGTCCATTCCACATTCAGATGTAAACCAGATGATGTCCTTTTTTCCATAATAATAATAGGAAAATATATCCGTTATGCTATCAAAACTATCACCAATCTCTAGTTAAAAGACCTTCAGGTATTGAATAAAAGTTGTTAGTTCTTGCACATGTGGCAGAATACAACACAGAAGACCAGAAGTACATTATAAAAGTTATAGTTTGGAATTGAAAAAATGATTCCATGTGTTTTAGTGGATAGCAGCAATGTCGTATAGCAAGACCAACTGGTCAAACAACATGTGGAGGTTAGAGCAGGACAGGTTCATCCTCTTTGATGTTTTAGACCTTTTAAACTGTTCTGTACACAGAAATATATAAAATACTTTTTTTAAAAATCACTGACTCTGAAAAAGAGAAGAGGATAAAGCTTTCCAAAAAGTCATGCATTTGCCGGGCGTGGTGGCGCACACCTGTAATCCCAGCACTTGGGAGGCTGAGGCAGGAGGATCGGTGCAAGTTCGAGACCAGCCTGGGCTACAAAAGTGAGCTCAAGGCCAGCCTCAACTGCGTACTGAGACTCTGTCTCAAAAAGACAAAAAAAAAAAAAAAAAAGTCATGCATTTGGACTTATAGAAAATTCAACTAACAGGGACCAGAGCTTACATTCTGCCTTGATAAGAAAATGATCAAGTGCCTATCTGCAAATTATGTGAAATTAGATTTTTATAAGCCTAGAGTGCTTACTATAGTTTTTGTAACAACTGATTCAATTTTTAAAACATTATTTTTGGGCAGAACATATACCAGTCTGCATGAGGCCCTGGGCTCAATCCTTAGCACCAAACTAAATAAATAAATGCTTTTTGTAATAATCATTATTTATGATATGACATGATTTTCTGAATAGTCTGAAATGCATATATATATATATGCACACACACACACACTGTGTGTGTGTGTGTGTGTGTGTGTGTGTATTACATATTCTGGTTACAATGGGAACTAGAAAAAACTTGAATAAAATTTTCCTATGAATCAAACCATTGAATTGGATTTTGTTCACGTAAAATTCTGTTTGCAACCACAATCATGGAAGGAGTAAAGTTTGAAGGGGCCAGGGAGGTAGCGCTATGGTACAAGTGCCTGCCTGGCAAGTGCAAGGTCGTGAGTTTGAACCCTCGTCCCAGCCAGGCATGGTGGCGCACACCTGTAATCCCAGCACTTGGGAGGCTGAGGCAAGAGGATCGACGTGAGTTTGAGACCAGCCTCGGCTACAAAAGTGAGCTCAAGGCCAGCTTCAACTGCATAGCGAGACCCTGTCTCAAAAAGACAAAAAAAACAAAAAAAAATGAACCCTGGTCCCGCCAAAAACAAAAAGAATAAAGTTTGTGAACTGAGGTACCACTGTATTCCATACTAGAAAAGTAAGAAAAAATATTAAATGTAGAATAATTCTTATGTTTTCTAAGGAAATAATTTATAGCTCCTTAGGTAATTGTAAAGTGTAGCCAAGATTAAGAATCACTAATTTAATATCAGGCGTAGTGGTGCATGCCTGTGATCCCAGAACTCAAGAGACGGAAGCACAAGGATTGCCACAGGTTTGAGGCCAGCCCAGATTACACAGTAGGACCCTGTCTCAAAGACAAGAGGGTTTGATCCCCGGAGTGCTGTGATGGCCCCACCCTCAGGTGCATACCTGTAATCCCAGCATTTGGGAAGCCAAAAAGGGGATCACTGTAAGCCCAATCTGTATAGTAAGACCCTGTAGACCCTGTAGTAAATACATTGAAAAAAAAAAATTCAGAAATTACTAACTTAGAATGCTTGATGTCTTTAAAGGAGGAACTGATTTTTCTACTCTTTCTCTAAATTGTCTTCCTCTGCACCAAAAATTACATGGTCATTAGGGAAAATACAATGCAAAATCATGAAAATTAGATATATAAAGCTGTGAAGAAGGAAGTATAAAAAGTTCATATGATTACTAAGCTTGTTTAGTTTATATTAAAAGATTACATTCTTATTTTTTATCACATTCCCACCAGCTTGAACCACACAGTTTATACCACCTGATTGGAATATGCCTTACTGGCCAGTAGGACAGTTAGGCATGTGCCACCAGTACTTCAAGACATGAGTCACAACCCTGGCGTGAATGTGTTAATCCTATTTTACCATCATTGCTTTCTTGATTTTGACTTACGTTATTATTAATCCATTCTTGCATGGTGTTTTCCGATTAAAAAAAAAAAGAAAAGGTGTAGAGCTTAGCATCAAAAATTCTAAAAGTCTGTAACCCCAACATGTAAAAGCCTATAACTATTTAATTGTTTTCCCATATAACCTCTTTTAAATATTTTTGTTCAGTGCTCTGCTCTCCTGGTGTCACCTTCATGATAATAGTTCAACTCTGATCAGTAAGATAAATAATCTCCTGGATGCAGTCGGCCAGTGTGAAGAGTATGTGCTCACCCATCTGAAATCAATCACTCCCCAGCCCCATGTTGGAGATTTATTGGACTCCATTGAGGATATGGACCTTTGTCATAAAGTTCCAGCTGAGAAAAAGATTGATGAACCTCAGGACAAAAGACTCCATGAAAATAATGCTGAGTTTAACAAAAACTGTGACAACAGTCCTAGCAGGGCAGATTGTTCATATTTAGAAGGCTGCAGAACAAAAGAGCCTGCACATTCTGCAAACCCAAGCCTCACCTGGATTTTAGAACAGACGGCCAGTATAGTTACACAGCTGGGAGTCTCTGTTGATGTATTACAGCACCTCAAACCACTTTGAAAATCTTCCCTTTCTACTGTTCAGAATATTCCTAATAAGGTGTCCAAAATCTGTGCTGGGTTCTGCATCACGTGTATAGTTGTCCTTCATGAAGTTTGGAAATGTGTCCAATATTAGCACTGTTAAATGTGGTATATGCCTCCTTAGTCTCTGTCACTCGTAACTTATTTGTAGTTTAAGATAGGCTGAGAAAGTACAGGTGTCCTCACCATTTTCAATTTTCTAATCAAATCAAGCATTCTTAGAATTTAGCAAAAGTGAACAAAAACATAAGAAGTTGCTGCTACTTTCTGCTTCAGTCACTATCAGGTGGTTCTATACTTCATCACTAATCAGATCTCAGTGACCAAAATTAACCTAATGCTGACATAGATAGTCACACATATATATAAATGTAGATTTATAGATGTACAGCCATATATTCAATCCATAGTGGAAATTGAAGTAATATACTGTTAACTAAATGTTTAAAGATGAAATACTGGGGCCAGTGAGATGACTCAGCAGTCTAAAGTGCCTGCTTAGGAAAGCTTAGGCAACCACAGTGACCATGGTTCGATCCCCAGCACCATATACCATATGCTACACCAGACTGGCTGAGCGGGCCCTCAGTTTGGTTACATATTGATATGAAATAAGGATGGGCAGGTTTACAAAGCCCATTATTCCAACACTTAGGAGGTAGAGGCAGGAGGATTGAGAGTGTTTTAAGACCAACCTGGAGTGATGTCCAGGCCATCCTGAGCTACATGGTTCAAAAAAATTGATGAAAATAAACCAGCATATTCAAGGCTGAGGAGATGCCTCAGAGGCCCACACACCTACCTGGCAAGTGTAAGATCCCAAGTTCAGTCCCCAAACCTGTGTGCCATACCAGGCTCTGGAACCCCAGGCACACTGTCCCAGCCCTGCCTGGTCCTAGAACCAGGCAGGGTGCACACCTGTAATCCCATCACTCAGGAGGTTGATATAAGAGGATTGCTGCGAGTTTGAGACCAGCCTAGGTGCTATAAAAGTGAGCACAAGGTCAGCCCAAACTATATAGTGAGACCCTGCATCAAACAGAAGGGACATTTCTGGCTCGAGTCTATAGAAAAATAGCTACTTGTTTTTCGAAGCAGTAAGCAAAAACAATAAGTAAATAAATAAACTAGGCTGGCAAGATAGCTCAGTGGCATGAGCACCTGTCTAGTGAGCGCAAGGTCCTGAGTTGATCCCCAGTACGGAAAAAAAAAAAAAAAAGCAGGATTTGGTGTTGGGCTAACAATGTGTCAGATTATTTCTAAATTTAGCTTTGTTTGATATTCTCACAGAAATAAGACTCTTAACTCTCACAGGAATGAAGCCACTGACTTCTGTACTATTACCTCAAGGTGAAATTGTTAGTCTCACACAGACAAAATTTGTTCTAAGATTGAACTCAGGTCCTTGTGCTTATCAGACAGGTGCTTAGATCACTGAGCAATCTCCCTGGCCCCTGACTAAAAGTATTTTTCTGAGGGTCTAAAAAAATGTATTACTGTGATCTTCAAAGTTCTCAGCGCATTAAGAAGCTGAAACAAAATGTAAAATTACAGTATTTGGAATTTCAGGTTTTAGTAAAACATGCTGAAGATATCAAAGTGACATTTGAAAATTAGTTTGTTTTTTTTTTTTTTAACTAAGTTAAGTATAGTACATGCCTGTAATTCTAGGTACTCAGGCTGAGGCAGGAGGATAGTAAATTTGAGGACAGCCTGAGAAACTTAACAAAATCCTTGCAATGTTTGGTAATAAAATCTAAAAGGGCCTAGGGATAGCTGGGTGTGGTCATACATGCCTATAATCCCAGGTTCTGGGTGGGGGAGGCAGGAGAACCATAAATTTGAACCTAGCCTGGAGCAGCAGAATAATTATTCAAAACCCTGTCTCAAAATTTAAAAAAAAAGCTGGGTGCAGTGCACCTAGCTGAGTGCAGAGGCTATATCTCCCCTACTGGAAGGAAGGGTGTTAAAACTAAACACCATTTCAGAGATTGAACAGTGTACCGATTCACCGTGTTTTTGTTTTTGTTTTTCTATGTTTGTGGATGCAGCTAAAATCTTTGAAAAGGTAACACCTATGTCCTCATGAGGCCTTGGGAAGATATAAAGAGAAAAGCCATAACAGTCACCTTGAATAAAAATTTCATGACTTGTAAATCCTGAGATTTTATCTGTGCTTGCCCTCATTAGATTCCTAAAAGATAACTTCTCTTGCCTCCATTAGTTATGTAATGTATGTTTGTACAGAGGATCCCAGAAACTAAAAGTCAAGAAAATTAGCTGAGTTGAGGCTGTTGGATTGAAAAACAATTTTCTTAAACTGGAAGGTAGAGCATTAATAATGGTATGTTCATTATAGCCATGTTCCATGGATATAAGCCTCTAGACTAAAACCAATAGACTGTGGGAAAGAACACTTGCTTGACCTTCAAGTTGTAGGCCTGCCATGTCTTCCCAGAGAAAGATCTAGAGAAAGATAAATGGTCAAGAAAGATTGCCACAGAACTGGCACAGCCAAAGACCCAGACATGGGGTTGAGTGATGTGCCTATTTTAGGAACAGAAATTTCATCTTAATTTCTAGATGTTGATTTATTAGGGTATTTTTTTTTTTTTTTTTTTTTTTTACAAAAACAGTAGAGGGAGAACCCAGAATATAATACCATCCTGACATTTCTGTTGGCTAAAACTTCTGAAACTACCAAAATTCTTGTGATACAGAAACACAGGAAGTAGATGGTTGAAATCATAGGTGCACTCTTATCTTGCAGTGAGATGACGGGACCCACTGTAAGAAATGCATCACTGGGTGATTCTAAACCCCATCTCCCAGCCTCCCGACCTAAATTTGCAACTGCCCATTCCTCGTGCCTGTTTCAGTGACTTAGCACAAACAGCATAGCTAAATAGACTCCCTCTTCCCTTCTCCTCTCCTCATCCCTGCTTACCAAGCCTTTAGTATTTTCATTCTACAAATGTCACATCTACCCAACCAAAGGCAGAAATTTTAGGCCTTCTGCTGCTTGTTAGCCATCATCCCCTAGTTCCACTGGAGAATTTCAACATCTTCAGAACATATTTAAATCTGGCCCTCTTTCATTCAGATCACCAGATTTTCATTAAATTCTATACCAGCCCCACCACCGGCTAGCACTTCCAGTCCAGCCTTATCCCTGTCCGTCTTCTCTCTCATCGCCGCTATCCTAAACCAGATTACATCCCTGATATTAGGTCTCATCTGTTCCATTTTTTTCCTACTGAATAAAATATAAGCTTGAATTTCAGTTCTGGGCCCAAACAGCATTGGCAGTCTTGTTTCCTATCCTGACCTCTGACCCATCTGCACGCCATAGTTATTTAAGAATGACTAAGTGCTTCATAGACGTTGATGGGGCTGTTCTTAACCTCTAATTCTCACTGCCAACTCTTCTGCAAGATAATCTTATTCTGCATCCTTCTTTCCCAGAAAATGTTCATTGATCCTTCAGTGCCAACATAAATTTCAACTTCCTGGGGCAGGGTTAGTCACTTTTCCCAGAATTTCTGCTGAATCATGTTGAATGTACCTTGTGCATTCTCCAGGAAAGTATTTTATTTGATGTTAGTTACATTCTAAACATTTAGCCTCATACCTTGGACCTACATCCACAGGCACTGTATGATAAGAGAGAAGAAACAGGTGAGTGTTCTAGACAGGAGGAAAATACAACTAGCAATATATCTTTTCATTTTTAGAAGAAAAAACTATTCTGTCTTTTTTGAAATATATTACTCTCCTTCACATGTTCACTATAAAAATCCACATATCAAAATTTGTGTGCCATACTCTTATAACACATAATTAGTAATTTGAAGACAATAGTAGCTACCAAACAATAATTATTCTAAGGAATAAATAATGTTACAACATAGTATGACAATATTAAAGAATATGTATTTATAGCATAATTTCAGCCATTCAGAAAGTGCAGAAAAAACTATACTGTAGTAACATAGAGATAAGAATGAAGGCCAGTTGGTGTCTAGATGTGGTGAGACATGGATCAGAGCCCAGGGAGGGCTGCCTTTTGTTGTTTGGGAGTCTCGGAAAGCTGAGGCTTAGAGTTGACAGGTGGTGGCTCCTCCTGTGAGTGCCCTGTCCTTGAATTATAGACAGAGCCCAAGGAGGGCTGCCTTTTGTTGCCTGAGATTCCCGGGAAGCTGGGGCTCAAGGATGCAGATGGCAGTTCTTCCCATGGGTGCCCTGTTCTTTGTTTACTTGACACCAATGGCTGCCTCTTCCCCTGCTTAAAGTATTGTTTGGAAGCATTTGCATGAGCTACGTGTCTAGAATATGCTGTATCAAAGTAGTGATGTATGCTCCTTAGCCATTTTTTTTTTAATGCTAAATAAAAAGAAGGGCCTTCTGAGGCTCTGGGCTCACTGGGGAAGAGAAATCTCAGTGAGTCCTCTGAAGCTATGTTCATCGTGTCTTCTCATCGTTTCTTTCGGCACCAGACCAAAAATCGTACAACACTATACAAAATAAAAAACTAGGTGGAAATGCAGTTAAATAAACAAATGATTGGTTTCTAGCAAGATGACTGGTGGTGCATAGCCTCTTTTTTTTTCCCCCTTGGCTGACTCAACCTGCCCTGAGGGTGGGGCTGGCATGGCATGTGGTGCCTGGAATCCTTGCCTCAGCAGGCACTTAGACTGCTGACCTATCTGACTGGCCTCCATGCATAGTCTTAATACAAGCAAAGAGTTGGAGAAAGAAGAGGAATTAGAGGGCAGGAAAGTAACACATTCAAAAAGATGTTTACTAATCTAACATTTTTTTTTCCTTTTTTTGTGGGACTGGGGTTCAAACTCACGAGCTTGCACTTGCCAGGCAGGCACTTGTGCCACAGAGCTATCTCCCCAGCCCCCTAAAAACTTTACATATATATATATATATATATATATATATATATATATATATATATATATATATATCAATTTGTTTCATCCTCGTAACAACCCCATGCCACAAAGAGGCATGGGAAAGTCAAGTGTAGGCAAGTCTGGTCCCAGAATCTGTGCTCAGGCAAATGCTCATGAGAGACACAATAGCTGTAATTGTGTTCAGTAGAGGGAACTGACAAACCATATTTCCCCCTTGCTGTTAATTTTTTATTTTCCTGCACTTTTGAAGTCTTCCGCAGTCAGTATTATATCTATAGCAAAACATGAATACTAATAAACAGTTAAAAATGAAAATTACAAAAAATTGATTGGCTATACATGTAGAAAAGAAATATGCTCCTAATGAAGGAGGGAAACATAATTATCAGGAGTGTGATATAGAAAGATGTACTTAGCATATAAAGAAACTAACTTCTTCTGCCGGACGTGGTGGCGCATGCCTGTAATCCCAGCACTCGGGAGGCTGAGGCAGGAGGATCGGTGAGAGTTCGAGACCAGCCTGGGCTACAAAAGTGAGCTCAGGACCAGCCTGAGCTGCATAGCGAGACCCTGTCTCAAAAAGACAAAAAAAAAAAAAAAAAAAGAAACTAACTTCTTCTTAGACTCCTTAGACTTTCTTGTGGGAGCATAACTTGTGCCCCTCCTTTTGTGATAATATGACTGTACCTTTCACCTATTCTTACTCAACTCAAGATATTAGCTCATCACTTTTTTAAAAAGGCCTAAAATCCTCAATAAAATACTGTGCTTCATTTTCTTATCCTATAGTCAGATTTTTTCAGAAAGGTCAGAAAAATGCAAATCAGAACACCCTCCAGATTCGGCTCAACAGAAGCTGACTGCTGGCTAGTGCTTTCAAGCGCTTATAGGTAAATATATGCAAATTAGGGAGGGAGCCCTGGACCTTTGAATCCTATTTCTTTCCAATAAATTGTTGAGTATCGACCGCTAGGTGGTGCTCGCGCATCCTGAGATGTTAGTACAGCATGTGTTTCATTCCTTGGTAATCTCTTCTTTGCTCTTAGACTTCACCACTGAGGACAAGAAGCTAAAGACTGTCCCTAAAACTAGCCAATTATTTGAAGACTGAGGATGAGGAGAGGTTTCTGGGTAGGTCAAGAAATTAATTCCTTTTTAAATCTAGGCTGAGAATGTTCCTAAATTCTTTCCTTATACCATCAGAGCATCCTTGTACCTCCAGTCCAGATGAGATGACAATATAGATAGTACCTTTGGGCTGATGGACCACTCTCTTCCACTCACCTGAATCTGGGCAACGCCCAGGGCCCACCCCTCAACCTTTGTCCTTAGGCCTTCTGCTCAGAGATTAGACGCATGCATGCCAGATTCTCTTAGTGTGATCCATAGTAACCTCTCTTCACTTGGAGCTCATTAAAGTTTCAGGCATATGCACTGCAGTTCATACATACAATTATAACAGAGTAAGTTATGGGAAAGGACAAGCGTGACAAATGCAACTGAACTGACTTAGCACCCTGTCAATCATACTGTCAATCATGTTCAAAAGGAAGCACAAAAAGAAATGTTGCACCAGGGCAACATTTTAAACTCTTAAACCCAACACCCCTAAACTCCTGCCATTGTCTTTCCTCTCAGAGTGAGCCCACTCACTCTGTGCAATCATCTGACTCAGTGGTCACATGCCTCATCCAGTTTTTTCTTCACTACACACAAGAACCTAGAAACCCATTCAGCTTCTCATCATTGACTATGGACTCACTTGAAAGCCTCTTGGAAACTTTAGAGCTCAAGTTACATACAAGGGGATCTCACCAACAGAGGCACTTTATGGATTCACTGACTACTCAGCCTCAATCTAGGACCTTGCAAGCACATAGTTTTTGGATAGAACATTATGTAGACATCTAAGTCCATCTGTTCTATGAGGACCAGGGAAAATGAGACCTACTAGGTGTCTTGGCTGCAATCCACAAATTGATTAAGCTAAAGATAACCAAAGACATACTTTCTGGATCTTGTGGAACCAAGGAAGAACCAAACTTGGATAGTGTAGGGAGGATGGCAGCAACTCACTAGCAGTCTCAGTTGCTTGATTCTGCACCACACCTCTGCCCCTGCAAAGAATCTGTAGCTGTGCCCTCACTTTTGCCTATTCCCTTCAGATTGTTAATCCCAGACCATAGTGTTCAATTAATTGTCCTCCTAGGAGCAAGGAAAGAAGAAGCCCAGCCCTTATATTGGAAGGGCCATGTCTCCACCTAGCCTGACATATGAAAAGTGGAGAAAGAGATCCCCAAAACAAAGAAGACACATCAGATGCTAGAAGTACCTCATTTCTCCAAAAATTTAAAAACAACTTTACAGCCGGGCGTGGTGGCACACGCCTGTAATCCCAGCACTCGGGAGGCTGAGGCAGGAGGATCGGTGTGAGTTCGAAACTAGCCTGGGCTACAAAAGTGAGCTCAAGACCAGCCTGAACTGCATAGTGAGACCCTGTCTCAAAAAGACAAAAAATAAATAAATAAAAAAATAAAAACAACTTTACAGGGTGCATCAGTCTGCATTGGATATTGTTTCTTTTAAACATTAGCTACTTAACCCCAAACTTTTCTTAACGGTTTTTTTTTTCTTTAATAGCTTTTAACATTCTGTTCTTGTGTTGAATTTCTGGAATCTTGACTATTATGTGCCTTGGTGTAGGTTTTCTCTGCGTGTGACTTTTTGGAATTTTATATGCCTTGTTTACTGTATGTCAAATTCTTTCTCCACATGTGGGAAGTTTCCTGCTATTACTTATATACAAAGGCTTTTTACGCTGTGTGTACCATCTTCTGATTCTTAATTAATTCTAATTAACCTTATATTAATCTTCTTTGCACATCTAACAGCAGTTGGATTGATTCTTTGTGCTCACTTGCTGTATTTAAGAGGTCTTTCATTTGGTGATCACGAACCACAACCCTGTCTTCTAGATATGATATTATGTCTTTAGAATATCAGACACTGCTTATTGACTGTTGACTGTATTGAGTACTTTCAGTATAATTTTAAACCTTCTGGATTTTTATTCGAGTCTTTTTTGTGGCATCCAGTTCTTTTGTATGTTGGGCAGTCATGATTTCCATATCTTTCTTAAATTCTTGTATTAATTTATTTTTGAGGCAGAGTCTTGCCATGTAGTTCAGGCCAGCCTAGACTTACTATATAGTAAGTAGACTCATGGCCATCCTCAGTCTGACAAGTGCTAGGATTTTAGGTGTGCATCATCATACCCAGCATGTCTTCAAATTTTTTTATGTGTATCTACTCTGGATTCACTAACCATGTCCTTTATAATGGCCCTCATCTCTTTAATTATCTGCTTTTGTAAAGAGACTTATTCAGTTGTTTTGTTACTTTCACAGTTAGCATTTCATAAAAGTCTACTGAGTAGCTTTTGATTTCTTCTATTCTGTTGTTACCTTGATCTGCCTTCAGTGAGTTGGGGATGCTGGGTTGCATCTTGCTTCTCTCAATAGACAGACAGACAGACAGACAGACAGACAGACAGACAGACAGACAGACAGACAGATAGATATGTTTTCAGTGTGTTGAAGCTTGTAAATTGCTTGTGATAAAGCAAGATCTCCTTAGAAAATGATTACTTTCTAGAGATGTCCTCTAGACCTACCTGGTTTTTGGCTTCTGAGTCTGTCCCACAATCCTGCTTCTTCAGTTTATTATGTATGAAAGGTACTTCCTTTTTGGCCTAGCACACAGTTTTTGGTAATAGATTATAGTGTTGTTTATGAGCCTCAGACAATCTAGGTTTTTGTATACAAGGAAGATCAACTGGTCACAACTATGTCACTTTAGCTAAAGTAATACAATCAGTAATAACAGTAGCATCAAGAACAGATTGGGAATGGGCTGAGGAGATAGCTCAGTAGCATAAGCACTTGCCTAGTAAACACAAGGACCTGCGTTCAATCCCTGGTTCTACAAAAAAAAAAAAAAAAAAAAAAAAAAAAAAAAAAAAAAAAAAAAAAAAAAAAAAAAAAAAAAAAAAAAAAAAAAAAAAAAAAAAAAAAAATAAAAAAAAAAAAAAAAAAAAAAAAAAGAACAGATTGGAAAATGACAAACTATGGTAACTGCAAATATGATGCCTTTAATCAACAATACAAGATTTATAGCTATATAACAAAATATAAGACAAATTACACACAGTAAATATCCATTCTTAGAGCAATTTTACTCTAAAGGGAGAAAATTTAAAAGGGATAATGAGAAAAAGTAGAAAAATAAAAGAAGGGAAAGAGATTAAAAGCAAACCCAAAGGAACCAGGGGGAGTATCCAATATTCAGGAAACTGGTGAAGAGGACAGATGGGAAAGAAAGAAAGAAAATATCAGGAACTTCACAAACACACACACACACACAAAACTAAGAATGATGTTAATATTTATGAGAAAACAAAACAAACAAAAAGGACATACCCCCAAAGTGACTTGTTTTTTTAAAAAAGAAGTTTTTCTTTGATTTAAAGTCTTTGTATCTTTTGGAGCTACAGTTCTTTGGTAGTGCCCATCTCAGAGCAAGACTTCCTGATAGACAAAGAAGTGAGTTGGAGCTCCGATCCATGCTGGATAATCCCAACACGTCTGTAGTAGGATTAGGGTTGGGCACCAGTTCTGGTATATTTGAATCCACAGAAGTTCAGGTTGATTTTTGTCCCCAGGTTGTATAGCTGAAACCTGAGTCATTGAACTTATAACACTTTGGGTGTCCATTGCCAGCCTGTCTGTCACCCTCTGACCCTGGATGTCTCCTTTGATTGCCCCTAATCCAAGCACTATGAGGTTTTTAACACTGGGACTCCTGAGATGAAGCCATCCTACAGCAGCTCTGAGCCTCTTGTTCAGTAGACCCCTCCCTAAAATGGTATCAGACCAAACACTGTTTCCAGGGAACTCTACAGTCAGCTGGGCTGTGGAGTCATTCACCAGCTGTTGTAATGCACAGCATCCACTGCTCCATTCCACTGGAACTCATCTGGAGTCACCCACGGTCACTGTGTCTTTGTGGATTTGATCTTCCTTTGTCAAGTCTTCAGCCAGGAACCAGGGAAAGTGAAGAAAGCAAAGATTTCCCCTTCTTTTCTCTGCATGAAAGTCTGTCTCCTCACTTTCTTTATGGGCTCTAAGTTTTCCTTCAGATCCTGCCTGGGTCCTAAGACTCTGCAATTTTTTTCACCCACAAGTTGTTATTTGTAGATTCCAAATCTTAGAAATGTTGACTGTTGGTGCTTACCGTCTTTGAAGAAGTCTTCACATGTACTTTAGGTTCTACACTAATCCTTCCAACTAGAAAGGACATTCTTAAACAGATGAGTGATGCTATTCTCTATCTGAAATGTGCCTCCAAATAAGACATTGATTGTGTAGTATATAGACTAGTTGGTGATAATCAGAAGTGTTTGAACATGTTAATACATGCAAAAAATATGTACAGAAGAATTATCTTTTCTTCTATAATCATTCACTCTCAAATCCTGTTGAATCTCAGGAAAAGTTCCTATATTCTTTTTTGATAAAAGATCTGTAGGTCAAACCTCATAATTTTTTTTCAAACTCCATTCTTAACTATGTAGAAAGACCTTTTTCTTTTTCTCCATGATTTTGGAGAATCATCATGGTCTAAATTTCTTGCCAAATTCCCAAAGTGTAAAAGGCTTCAATTTCCTACTACCTGATTAGGTCATTGTTAGATCTCAATATGTACTAGACAATGTTAACGTTATTACATCTTACTCTCTCATAATATCTTGTCAGTGACTTAAGTTATCTTTAAGAAGTAGATAGTTCCTGGGGATTGAACCTAGGGTATCTTCACTGAACTACATTCCCAGCTTCCTTGCCTTCATCCTTTTTTTTTTTTTGTGGGGGGGGGGGGACAGTATTCCCTAAGTTTCCCAAAAAGGCCTTCAGCTGTCAATTCTCCTGTCCCAGTCTTCCAAAGTGCTGGGATTATAAGCATAAGTTACCATATACAGTCTAAGTTACCTCTTTTTTTTTTTCCAATTCTTTTATTGTTTAAATTTAACAATGGTTATATTACATATTTTCATCATCGGATCAGTTTAGATTAATACATATAGGTATATAAGATTGATCAAACAACTAAGCATTAACCTTTCTAAATCCACATTACTTTTTTTTTTCTTTTCCCCCTTTTTTTCTTT
>PVJA010041344.1:0-17949 GCA_004027025.1 Myocastor coypus
GACAAGGTTTTACTACAAAGCTCAGGCCAAGAATTCACTTTATAGCCCAGGCTGGGCTGGAGCTCTTGGTGAGCCCTCTGCCTAGGCCCCCCACCAAGTGCTGGGCTTATGACACTGATGCTCAGTAGACTTTACTTTTTCATATAAACTTTAGAATTCATTGGTCAGTTTTTATAAAAGAGCATGCTGGGAGTTTTATTAGGGTTATCCTGAACCTATAGATAAAACTGGAAGAATTGACACCATTACAGGACTGGATCTTCAACTCACAGCTCTCTGTTACTTAGATCTTTGAGTTCTTTCAACAGCTTTGTCCTCCTCTGTGTATAGATCTATGCATAGTCAAGCTTATGCCCAGCAGTTGCCATTTGCTGTTGCAGGTGGTAAGTGAATATTTCCCCCTGGTTGGAGGTGTTCGTTACCGGAGTACAGGGCAGCAGCTGTCCCGGAACTGCAGCTTTACTCTCCTTATTGCCTTAAGTTTTTCTTGACCCTTTGATGTTTTTACAGGGACGTGTCATCTGGGAAGTTTGATCTCTCCCTTCCCTATTGGTATAGCTTTATTTCCTCTTTTGTTGCACTTTACAAGCTTGAACTTTCAGTTTGATGTTAGCTAGCAGTGATGTTGAAAACAGTCTTACCCTGTTCCTGATCCTAGCGGTGAGTGGAGTTTCTCATTGAGTGTGCCATTGACTGTAGGTTCTTTTTTATTTTGAGTGGATGTGGATTTCCATTTGAAACAGGCATGCGCCACCATGCTCACCTTTTTTTTTTTTTTTAAACTTTTATTTATTGGGGCCTGGCAGGATGGCTCAGTGGTCTAAAACGCCTGCTTAGGAAAGCTTAGGCGGCTGCAGGGACTGCAGTTCGATCCCCGGCACCACATGCTGTGCCAGCCCTGCCCTCAGGGCAGGCTGAGCCGGCCATAAAAATAAATAAGTAAACAAACAAAAGTTCTGTAACAAGAAAAAAAATAATTCTTAAAAAAAAACCCGTTTATTTATTTATGTTATGGCCGGCGCTGCCTGCCCTGGGGGTGGAGCTGGCGCAGTGTGTGGTGCCAAAGATCGAACTGTGGTCCCTGTGTTTGCCTAATCGGGTGCTTTAGACTATTGAGCTATCTCGCCAGCTCTGTTCTTTGTTTTGTGATATAGGCTCTCGCTATGCAGTTCAGACTCATAGTGATCTTACTGTCTCAGGCTACCCAGTGCTGGGATCAGAGGCCTACACCGCCACACCTGGCTTTGGGACAGGTCCTGGGACCCGCTCGGCATGCAGTACCAGGGATCCAACTCTGGATAGTGCACTTGCCAGGCAGGCGCTCATGCCACCAAGCTCTCTCTAGCCTGAGGATTTTGTTTTTGCAAGTGAAATGTTAGTCTCTTGTTTGCTTAGCTCTGATTTTGGTGCCACAGAAATGCTAGCTCATTGTTGCATAGTGACCACTCTTCCCATACAGGGCCTGACAGGGGTTGTCCCTGACACTTGACTAAGACAAGGCCAATGTTGGGGATCCACCTGTAACCCCAGGATTCTGGGAGACTGAGGCAGGAGGCTCACAAGCCTGGGCCACTTAGATCTCAAAATAAAGAAGGGCTGGGGTGTATCTGAGGCCCTTGGTTCAATCCCCACACCCTGATCTGGGCAGGGTCAGGTTCCTTGAGGGCAGCAGCTGCTCGGAGTCCCTTCCTCCTGTGCTCGTTCATGCTTGGCTCTGGTAGTTGGTCAGAACCGCCACTCAGGCATGCTCTGGCTGTTGGTTCCAATAGCCCAGAAGCAGAGCCTGGTTGGGGCTTTCTGAATTCAATCAAGTGTCTCTAGACTTGGGGGTGTAGGTTGACCTGTGACCTCAGTTCTCTGAAATGTCAAAAGTCCACGATGCTTGGTCTATTCTTTTTTTATTTTGGGGGGGCACTTTGTGGTTTAGACTGGCCTTGAACATACTGTGCAGCCCAGCCTGGCCTGGAGCTGTCAGCAGTCCTTCTGCCTAGGCCTTCTGAATACTCTCTGGGGTTACAGGAAGGCCCCACATGCTTGGTTTGCTCAGCTTTTGCTTGCATGAGTGGGAGGTCCTGGAGAAACAGCCCACTGCAGGGCCAGAGCAGGGAATGTCCAGGAGAAGGTGAAATTTTGTTCTAGGACTTGGGATCTCACTGTGTGGTCTAAACTGGCCTCAAACTCATCCTATGGCCTGGACAGGCTTGAGCGCAAAGTGGTCTTCCTGCCTCAGCCTCCTAAGTGCCAGGGTTACAAGCACTCGCCACCACACCTGGCAAACTTAGAATATTTTCCTGGAAGATATTGAGCCCAGTGAAGCCAGCCTGGTGTGGAGGCATGTGCCCGTGGTCCCAGCGCTTGGGGGGAGGCCAAGGACGACCGCCATTTTGGGGCCAGGCTGGACTACAGAGGGAGACCAAGCCTGTCTCAAAACAAACAAAAGGAGCAAGGAGAAGTCTGAAGGACATGAAAACAAGCCCCAGGGTCGCCTGCCAAGCCGGGGGCAGGATGCGCATCCAAATGATGACAGTAGGGAGTGGACTGGAGCCTGTTGACCATGAAAGCACGGTGGTTCTAAAGGAGTGAACACAGCGGGTGCTGGAGGAATGGGAGAATGGGAGATTTGCCTGCCGTCCCTCAGGGTACTTGTTCATACAAAAGGAAAAAGGGTGGAGGCCCTTGGCTGGGCCGCTGACATTGCAGCCCCTGGCTCACCGGGCCTCTTCTCTTCCCCCAAGGTCGCCTGGTCGGCGCTCTAGACGCAGTGCTGGACTCCAACGCGCGGGTCGCCCCGTTTCGGATTCTGCTGCAGGTGCCCGGGTCCCAGGTCTACTCTCCCATCGCTTGCGGTGAGTCACGGCCCGGAGGGTGTTGCATATGAGGCTGGGGGCAGGAGAGGGGACCGTGCTCCCTGCCTCCGTGTCTCTCCTCCTCCCGTGTGTCCTCTGTCCCCGCCACACTGCCCCCTCTGTAACCGCAAAGCGCTGAGCCTAGGCTCTCAGGGCTGTCGGTGAGGACCAGCAGAGCCGCCTCTTGGGATCTTACTGTTCACGTGTGGGTCACAGGTTGTTGTTCGGAGCTACACGTGGTCCTTATGCCACCAGGGTGAATGAATCATGGGGCTTCGGGGCCGGGGGACCGCAGGGTCACCTTTGCCATGCCTGGGCACTGTCCCTCCCTGGGCACTGCAAGCACCCCTAACCCTCTGGAGGCTCTGTCAGCAGTGCCCTGTATGCTCCCCTTCAGGGAGTCAGGGAGGAGGAGGGGTCTGCAGCTCTGCACCTTACATGGGTGTACTCCCGGGCCGTACGGTGCACACCCGTGTTTTAGTTTGGCTTCTTGTCCTCTTTTAAAAATTAAGCTTATTATTTTTTTTTCAGAGTGGTCATTATCTTATTTTTTAATAAGAATATATTTTTAGAGAAAAGAAAGCTCCTATGTGAGAGAGGGACAGGAGGGGGGCCCTGAACAGGTGGTCCCCCCAAAATAAAGCCTAGCTATATGTGATGGTCGCCTTCATCAGAGGGCATCTACGCCCCTCCGGGATCTGCCTTGCTTTCCTTCCCCATTTCCCGCCCTTCAGCCTCTCTTCTCCTGTTTACAAGCTCCGTCGGTGTCCCCGCCCCCATAGTCCCCCTTTCCCATTTGAACCGCTCCTTCCTGTTTCCCAATATCCATTATGCATCTTAGTTCTCACTGATGCTTTCAGTTTCTCCCACCAGAGGAGCAGTACCGTCTGCACACACACTCATCTGCTGTGTCGCCCATCAGGGCGTTCCTGAGCTGCACGCGTTCACCTAGCAGGGCCTGGAGATTGTCCTCCTCTGGCTCAGTGGTCCTCCAGCCAGTGAGGACCACACCTTCCTTATCCGTTCATCGGTCGATGGGCATTTGGGCTTCTGTCAGGGTTGAGCACTGCTGCTGTATGCGTGGGCGTGCATGTATCACTGTGATGCGGGGCTCTTCGGGAAGATACCCAGAAGGGGAGCAGCTGGCTCAGAAGGCACCCCTGGCCCTCGTCTTCTGAGGAGTCTCTGTGCTGGTCTTCTCTCTCTGTGCTTTGTTAGGTGCCATAAATATTCCGTATTCCTTCCTGTCCACCGGAAACAGCAGGCTTTCTGGAAAATGCGAAGCACCAAGAAAATTCTCATCCAGATCTACCCCCAGACCTCACTGAGGGGAAGATCTCAGCTGCTTTTTCCTGTCTGCTTTTATTTTTATTTAGGACTGGTCATCCTGTATTTGTGTATGCAATGGTTAAAAAAAAGTAGTCTCCGTTATTCTGTAACTTGTCCATTTTAATGAAAGCGGTGAAGTGATTTCAAAAAAAGGAAACTAAAGTGAACCCAAAAATGCACTGAATTTGAAACAAATGTTTCCTTAGCGCAGAGGGATGATTTTTCTAAAAGGTTCGTGTAAGGTGGAGGGAGGAGCAGTTGGAAAGCGTTACCAGGCTAGACTGGTGGTTTTTGAAAAGCAATGTTTCATGACTGACTGCGCTGAGGGGTGCCCCGCCCCGGGGGACAGGGCACCAGCGCTGCTGTGCCCCCCACCCCCTCCTGCCATATCTGTATTTTCTGTTGTCATTTGGAGAAGCTCTTTATTTCTCTTGATTCAGTACTCAGTCAGGGATTTCCTGACTGACTACATTTATTTATTCATCTATTTATTTTGGAGACAGGGTCTTGCCATGTAGTTTAGGCTGGCTTTGAGCTCAGAGTGCAGCCCAGGCTGGCCTCAAACTCACGACAGCCTTGCTTCCTCAGCCTCCCAAGGTCTAGGATGACAAGTATGTACCGCCACATCTGTCTGCCTGTGTGTTACTTTTGAAAAACTAACTTATGTGGTTTATTGGCTTTCTACTTCAAAGATGTTTTCCGTTGGATTGCTCTATGTGGTGTTAGTACTCCGTGAAGGGCCACACTGCCACAGAGCAGGTAACCTTGAACTGTTTGTAGAGCAATGGGAGGCTAAAGCAGGGGGATGTCGTGAGTTCAAGGCCAGCCTGAACTGCTCAGGGAGACCCTGTGTCAGAAACAAACAACACACCACAAAAACCCCAGAAGGAAATGGGTGCTTGCACTGAGGACCACAGTGGGCAGCGAAGTCTGTCAGGTGAGATGGGTGTGTGAGGAGTCAGGCTCCTCCTGCCTCGGCCTCCCCAGCGCTGGGGTTACAGGTGTGCGCCACCATGCCCAGTTCTGGTGGCCAGCACAGGTGGGCGCTTAGCCCTCTGAGCTTCCTCCCCGAGACACACAGCTCAAGTGTGGCCCATCACGTGGTTTCTCTTAGGTGAGAAATCTCAGTATGAACAAATGAGACGAGCAGAACCCAAGGCAGACAGTAGGAAGGAGGGCGACGGTCCACCGCGGGTGGGCAGGGGCTCAGAGGCAGTGGGGAGGGAAGCGAAAGGAGCACACTGTGCTCTGTCCCAGTAGGGGCTCCTCACGGTGTGATCACTGGTACCACAGCCCTGGGCTCCTGAAAACAACAAAGGAGCCCTCCTCGTCGCCCCTGTCCTCATTGCCCTGTCCCTGCCTTCTTTCTTCCATGTCAGTGCATTAGATGTGGTCCTCCTTGTCCTGCCTCGCCCAGAGTCCTTGAGGTTCACCTACGCCACAGTGCGGGCTACGTCCTTTTTAAGGCTAGGTGACATTCTCATGTGTGAGGTAGGACTGGAAAGGATGCTGCATATTTCAGTCAGAAGGGGCTCCTTATGTAAAGGACACTTGGCTGTGAGTCTTCTTCTCAGTCTTCCGCCCGCTTGAGCACACTGAGCCCCTCGCACCTGCTGCCCTCCAAAGCAGCTCTGGGTCCTCTTTTGTGAGCGCCCATCACTGCACTGTCTTGGCTGACTCTTGAGTCCTGAATTGGTCTAAAACACCCTGTGGTGTTTTGATAAGCTTGTCTCTGCGTTCTTGGTGTTTTTCATGACGGCTCTCTGAAAGATAAGAAAGAGGACTTCCTGAGCTGCTGCAGAGCCAGCCAGGTGTGACGGGGCGTGCATGTTCAGGTCGGCGGCCGTGCTCTGAGGGAGACTGGCGGCCCTGCGCGCCTTCTGCGCATTTGCTCATCTGCACAAGTATTTTGCTTCAGTTTGGAATCAGATGTCTGATGATGGGAACACGATGGAAAGAAGGCTGAGGTGTGCAGGCCAGAGCCCAGGAGCCCTCGTGAGCCTCCAGCTACCTGGGTGGGGCAGGGCGGGGGTGGGTGGAACAGGAGAAATCAGGGGCCAGGACCCTTTGGGTTATTCCAGGGTGGGTTCGCCCCCATGGGCCACTTGAGCATCGTTGTATTTTGAGGCCTGGGTGGGTCTGTGGTTTTGGTCCCTGGAGGAGGTTGTCTGAGGGCAGCAGAGTGGGTGTCCACCTGGACCAGGGCTGCTGGGCAGGACTGTGGTGAGGAGCTGGTCAAGCCCTTCCCACGGATGGGCTCAGCCCTGCACCCTCAGGGACCTGAGTTTGGCCTCTGAGCACAGGTGTAGTGTGGTGTGTGGTTCTGTTTACAGTCGTGTGAGCGAGGGGTTTTCCATCCTAGCAACTTCTGACCCAAGGGCTTAATGTGGAAGAAAAGTGAGGAGGAAAAAGAGTGTTGTGGCTGTAGGGGGCTTGGAGACTGCCTCCCCTGCCCCACCCCAGCCTGCTTCGTGGACGAGGACGAGGGCTGGCCCTTGGCGTGTGTTTTCAGTTTTACTTTATCAGTCCTGTTTGCAGTGCAAGCTGACTTTCACCTTAGGGAGTAACGCAGGCCCGTATTGTGGCTCACTCTTTGCTCCCCCTTCCCCTCTGCCTCTAGAAGTCCTTTTCACTGTGGTGGTTCTCAGCATTGAGGACCTATGGTGTGTCCATTCCTGGGGCTTGGTGTCTGCACAGGACACCTCTGAGATCTTCTCTTTTCTCCCCCACTGCCACTCGCCCCTGGTCTCACAAGCACCCCCCCACTTGCTGCAGGTCTGTCCCGTACCCTCCCCCCAGTCCTGCATTTTGCTCTGTGTGTCCAAAGAGTTCCTTTTCCCCGGCTCCTCTTGGCTGGGGAGGAGGCATCATTATCTCTGAGGAGGAACAGTGAGGTACAGGAGCTCACACTGGCCCTGCAGCCTGGAGCCAGGGTGGCTGTGCTGGACAGAGTGTCCTGTCGAAGCACCCTTTCTGACGCACATGTGCTTATCCGTGCCCTTGACCCTGCCTGGTGTTCTGGCTGCTCGTCTTTGGCATCACTGTTGGCTTTGTCTTTGGACAGAATTTTATGAGGGGAGGAAATGTTCCAGGACGGATCAGATTAGCATCTTCCTGAATCTCGTGCCAGGGCAGTGCAGGATGTGCCAGCCAGATCATTTTCTAAGCAGAGCCCTCGCTGGGTGCTTCAAGGAACATCTGGGCGGGGACCCGGCAAGAGGGACGTCCAGCTCCCTGGGCCGTGTCCCAGGGCCAGGCAGTGCCCACTGGCACACTTGTATTTAGCCTGTCTGCTTTTCCTTAGGATAACACTTGCCGGAATTTTCCATGTGGGCTCAGACCCCAGGCGCGGCTGAGAGGTGCAGGCTGTGCTCCTTATCACAGAGCTTCTCTCACCAGGCTCTTCATATTTGTACATAATTTCTCTTCACACACGATGGCACTCACTCCCTGGAGGGACTTCTCCTTCCCAGAGATGGTGCTAGTTACTCAAAAAGCTGGTGAGTGCAGAGTCTAGGTTTTAGGCTGAGCATATTTTGAGATCAAAGCCATGTTTCAAATATCTTTGGGCCCAGATCTGATAGTACACACAGGAGGCTGTAGCAGGAGGATCGCTGGGGCCTAGGAGTTTGAAGCCAGCCTGGGCAACACAGTGAGACTCTGCTTAAATAAACCAACACCCCTTAAACCTGGGACTAACCTTTCTTCTAGCTTTTCATAAGTTGCCTAACTTTTAAATAGATCCTAACTGACTCAGGAAAGGAGACCATTCAGAAAGAGATCTTAGCGACCACCTAACCTGATCCCTTCCGGTTTTAAGATTTTGTTTTGTTTATTTACTTATTTATCTATTTATTTTGGTATGGGGAATTGAACTCAGGACCTTGCACTTGCTAAGTGGGCCCTATGCTGCTGAGATACACCCTGCACAGCATGTGGTACCAGGGCTTGAACTCTGGCCTTTTCGCTTACCAGACAGCTGCTTATACCACTGAGCTATCTGCCCAGCCCAAGTTTCAGTTTTTATTTTATTTATTTATTTTTTTAAACTATTTATTTATTTATTTATCTTGTTTCAGAACTTTTGTTTATTTATTTTTATGGCCGGCTCAGCCTGCCCTGAGGGCAGGGCTGGCGCAGCATGTGGTGCCGGGGATCGAACCGCGGTCCCTGCAGCCACCCAAGCTTTCAAAAGCAGGCGCTTTAGACCACTGAGCCATCCTGCCGGGCCCATCAGTTTTTATTTTAAAAAGCTGAAATATTTGCATATAGATAGATAGATTGATAGATATTTTGGAGGTTGGGATTTGAGGTTTGGGGACCAGGGGCATTCAGTTTGTAATAATAAGGAAACCCAGAGGGCGTAGTCTCTGTCTTATTTCCTTGCCCTGCATTTGAGGGTGCTTATCTAGATTCACGCTGCCCTTGCTAAGGGGCTCGCGACTGTTGAGTTTTGTAGATTTGCAAATGCAGCCCGAAGTCAGAAAGCAGGCCGACTAGCTCCCTGCCCTCCTGGCAGGCCTGTGGTAGAGGCTGTGCCGCCTCGAGGGCACTCCTCCCCCAGCCTTCTCCTCAGTCCCTGGAGCATCTGAAAGCAAACCCCAGCAGCTGTTGTTTCTGCCTGCATGCCTGAGTGGGTAGTTCTGAGATGTTCGGCCCCTCTTATGTTGCTATGGTGTCATCACCATAGTGGTGGTCACTGGAGTCCCTCTGTTCAGCCCCTTCCTGAGCTGCTCTGGGCTTGACGCTCCCGTGCTCTTTGCTCTGTCTTCCTTTTCTTCTTTCTGAGACAGAGACTTGCTGTGTAGTTCAGGCTGGCCTTGAACTGACGTCGTACCCAAGGTGGTCCTTGAACTTATGGCAGTCCTGAGTGCAGGGATTACAGGTGTGCACCTCAGGCCTGGCTGTTCTGGTCAGTCTCTCTCTCTCTCTCTCTCTCTCTCTCTGTCTCTGTCTGTCTCTTTCTCTCTCTCAGAAAATTTACTGGGAAGAGGAATGGAGATGTGAGTAGCTCCTTAGAAACAAGAGGGTCCCGCCTGCCTTGGCCTCTAGTCTATTTTTAAGATCGACATTTGATGCTGGGCTGCGGTGTTTTTTATGTCCCTTTTATTTAAAGCATGCATGCCTCCCTCACCCCCTTCTCCTTTGTCTCTCTGCAGCCCATGCCTGGCTTTTGGGAAGGGTTTCACACCCTATGCGTGTCTTCTTCCAGGTGTCATTTTTTCTAGTGCTTCAACCTCTCTGAAAACCAGGAGACCCTTGCAGAGATTTTTGAATGTAGGTCCCACGTTCAGTGGAAGGATTCCTGCGTGGCTCAGAACCTAGGTCCAATTGTCTCACTCTCGGTGATGCTGATGTTGCCTGGTGTTAAAAGCACCGTTTCCTTCTTGCAGTATTTCTTAAGAATTGTGAAATATGTGGGGAAGTTGAAGGGATGTATTATAAATTCTGTAAGCCAGGAGTTTCAGAAAACATACCGGGTGTTTGAGTAATTGCTGTCCTTTGTTGTAGCAACGGGACCATCCTGTGCCTGTAGGAGCCCCCTCTGGGACTTCTGAGGCTCTTGGTCTCTTCCCTGTCATCTTTGAATGTGCTGTGATTTGAATGCGGTTTGTCCCCACCCCACCTCACTCTGAGCCGCAATTCCCCAGGGTGACCCAGTGGGGCATTGGGACTCACAGGGTGCACGTGCCCACAGAGGCCTCTGGCGCCAGTTATTCTCTGGAGGCTGCAGCAGGACTCTCGGGCCCAGGTCTGGTCCCAGGAGGGCGGCTGCTGCAGAATGCTGTACTTTCCTCGGGCTGCTTTCTTCCTGTCTCAGTCTGCCCTGTTGTGACACCGCGCTGCGCTTGCTCTTGGTCTTTCAGCCTCCAGCCTGTGAGCTAAAATACCTCCCTTCTCTGTCGGCACATTATAGTGGCATAGGGCCGGTGGAGACCAAGCTTCCTTGCCTTCTGGGTGAGGTCTCCGGCTGCTGCGGCCCCTGCAGGCTTCCTGTCTGGACCAGCCATGCCTCCTGGGCGCCCCGCCCTCCTCGGTGGTGGGGTGGGATTCAGGGTCACCGTCTGCGTGCAGGGCTGCTCATCCTTCCTGAAGTCGCTGCTTCTCAGGCCTCTGAGTGTGAACCAGAAGTGTGTAATGATCAGGAAAACGGAATTCACACTCGCTTTTGCAGTTCAACTGTAGAAATACACAGGCATTGAAACCAGGAGATCATTTTAATGATTTTTTTCATACATTGAAAATTTTGCTGGGCAAGTGCAAGGTCGTGAGTTCGAACCCTGGTCCCACAAAAAAAAAAAGAAAATTTTGGTTTCTCACAATGTGCACATGATTACCTAAGTAGTCCATATAGCTAATAATATACATATCATTTCTAAATACCAGTGTTACTGTTAACAAGAGTACTTAAATGCAATTCACGTTTAGGTAGCTACATTTGGCTATAGACTATATTTAGTCAAAATACAAAACACTGCTTAAAATAGTTATTGTCTCAGCATAATTCAATAATCTGATAGAACTTAATGCTTTTTTTAAGGATTTTTTTTTCCCCTCTTACTAATGTAACCTAATCTTGGGGTGGGAATCGTTGAGACAGGGTCTCAATACGTAGTGTAGGCTGGCCTTGAACTCGCTCATGTAGCCCAGGCGGGCCTTGAACACCTGGGCATACTCCTGCCTCCACCTCTCCAGTGCTGGGATTACAGAGATACTTCCACCATACCCAGTGATACAACCTAATTTTTAAGAAATATGAAAACACTGCCATGCTTCCTAAACCAAATCAATAAGACCTTCACTGCCTCGTCCTGGCCCCTGGCCTCTACCCTTAGGTCCCTTTTTCTGATTTAGCCGTCTACTGTCTTGCTTTATAAATGTGAAATATATAATATGTGTCTCTAGTGCCCTGCTGTTCATAAATACCCTAAATATTGTTTTTTTGCCTTGCTTTTTTTCACTTAGCATTGACCTAGGAAGTACATATCGGAAGGAGAGCTGGGCTCTGTACTTTTTTGTTTTTGTAGGACGAAGGTTTGAACTCACGACCTTGCACTTGCCAGGTAGGCACTTGTGCTTCGGAACTATCTCCCCAACCCTCCATTCTTATTCATTATTATGTTTTATTCATTTATTTATTTGGTATAGAGTCTTGCTACACTGCTCAGGCTCGTAGTGACCCTGTCTCAGCCTCTCTAGTGCTGGGATCACAGACATGTGTCACCATGCCCAGTTGATCGTCTTTCATAATTAAGAGCTGTTTTCAGAAGCCCCTTGTTCCTATTAGTAGCTATTTTTGGCCCCTCAAGTTTTAGATGCTTTCCTAATCTCAGGTAGAGTAGCCATTTATCTAAGAAATTAAAAATGTTCTTTCTTGCTTGAGGTTCCTGTCAGTAACTTTGCTGGCATGTTTACTGAATTTCCACCCCCCCCCCCTTTTCTTTCTTAAACTTTACTTATTTTTTTTTTAATTTTATTTATTTTTTTTCTTGTTTCAGAACCTTTGTTTGTTTATTCACTCATTTTTGTAGTCGGCTCAGCCCGCCCCAAGGGCAGGGCTGGCGCAGCATGTGGTGCTGGGGATTGAACTGTGGTCCCTGAAGCTGCCCAAGCTTTCCCAAGCAGGAGCTTTAGACCACTGAGCCATCCCGCCAGGCCCCTAAACTTTACTTATTTATGTTATGGCCAGCTCAGCCTGCCCTGGGGGTGGGGCTGGTACAGCATGTGATGTCGAGGATCGATCTGGAGTCCCTACTATTGCCTAAGCATGCACTTTAGATCATTGAGCCATCTTATTTGCCCACCCTTCTCCTGGTTTTAATGCAGTGGATTTGTAACATTTCTTTTAGTTTCTGACTTTGAGTCATTGGCAAGTTATAAGGGAATTCACCTCAATTTTCTGGACTTGACTGTTTTTCCCCACAGGACTGTATTATGAAGCAGCTGCCCCATTTGTTGGGGCCTGTGTTGTTTCGTTTCGTTTCTTTTCTTTCTTTCTTCTTTTTTTTCAGTACTGGGGATCAAACTCATGACCTTGAGCTGGCCCAGATGGCACTTGTGTCACTGAGCTGTCTCCCCAGCCCAGGGGCTTGCATTGTTTCTGATGAGAAGTTTGCTGTCATTCTTTTCATTCTTTTTTTTTTTTTTGTGGAACCAGGGACCAAACTCAGGACCTTATACTTACCAGGCAGGCACTTGTGCCCCTGAGCTATCTCCCCGGCCCTTCTTTGTTCTTATGGGATTGTGTTTGTTTCTTTGTTTCTTTGTTTGTAACTGATTTATACCAAGTTGGGGGGTGAAGTTCATTCTCTTTATGACCAATGTGACCCCCTGCCATTCTTTTGTGGCTTTGGGTTTATTGAGATTATGGAATCATATATTTATAGTTTTCATTGTGCTTGAAAAATTGTGGCCCTTATTTCTTCACACATTTTTCGTTCTCTTCCCCCTCCTTTCCCCAGGGCTTTGGCTACTCATATGTTAGTATTGTATTTCTTTTTCTGAGACAGGGTCTCACTGTGCAGTTCAGGCTGGCCCTGAATCACTGTGCAGTTCAGGCTAGCCCTGAATCACTGTGCAGCCCAGGCTGGTCTTGAACTCGCAGCAGTCTTCTTGCCTCAACCTCCGAGTGCTGGGGCGGCGGGCACATGGCCACGCCTCGCTGCACTTCAGTATCTGAAGCTTCTCGTTGTTCCGCAGCTTGCTCACAAGCTCTTTTTCTGTGACTGCTAATTCTTTCCTTCTATTTCCCATTTGTGTTTTCGCTGTGCCTCGAAGTTTTCTCATCATTTTTCCACGATTGCTGACTGGCTGCTCATCCCGTGTGGGCTTTCTTGCATTAGCCACTGCGCTCTGCATCTGCAAGGGCCTGGCCTGGCTCTTTCTCTGTCTCCTTCTTAGCGTCTCATGAGGCTCAGGCCTTCTGGATGTCCGGAGCCTGCCAACCACGGCTGCTTTATGTCCTTGGCTACTGATGCTGCTGCCTCTGCTATTTCTGGCTTTCTTTCAACTAATTGATTTTTCTTTTTTTGGTTGTCGGTCAATTTTTTCTGTCTCTTCTTGTGTCTGTTTCTGAGAAGTACATTTGAGGGTCGTAATACCAAGATGGTTTAATGGCTTCAATTATAAATTCTATTTTTACTTTCAGTGTTGGAGGTCGAGTTTGTCTGATATCATGTATTGTAAATATGCAGAGACTGATTTTCTTTGAAGACAAAGAAGGCAAGGACAGTGGTGTAAAAAGAGGTGCTCTAAACTGCGTATAAGGGGAAAGTGGGGGTAGAAATCCTGGAAATAGCCAGGTGTATAATCTCACAACCAGGAGGTGGAGGCAGGAGGACTGCTGAATTTGAAGCCGGCCTGGGCTGCATAGCAAGTTCAAGGCCAGGTTGAACATGAGATCTCTGGAAACAAGTCCTTCTTTCTCTGCCTCTTTAGCCGTGGTCCTGTGGATGCCCTGTTCCTGAATTTCTCTGCACAATGGTGAAGGATGAGAGCAGTGTTACTGCTGTGCCAGTGGCCCTGGCCAGCCTGGCCCTTTGTCTCTGTGGGGCTTTCAGATGGTAGGCACTAGTGTTTGGCCAGTAGACCATGCGCTGCCATCTCCGAGGGCTGGCCTCGGGGAGTGCTGACTGTGCAGCTGACGGTTGGCCAGTTGGTTGGTGCTTTCAGCTGGCGCTTGGGTCCAGGGACTGGAGGCAGCTTCATGCAGAAGCTGTAGGTATAGACAATGAGATGATTGTTTCACTTCCTGAAAGCACCCCTGGGGAAAACCTCTGAGGATAGCTGGGGTGGTGTGTTCCACTGTGACTCAGCTTCTGGACGCTCCCGGCCCTGGTGACTTCACAGTCCGGCAAGCCCTGTGCTGGGCTCTGGATTGGCTCTCTCTTTTGGGGTCCCAGGGGTTGGCTCTTCCTTTGCGTAATATTTTTACTTTTTGCCCAGAAAACAGTGACATTGATGTCTGATATGTGTAGTTCCTTGGACTTATTACGCTCCTTGAATTTACTGTGTAACCCAGGCTGGCTTCATGAAAATGTGGCAGTCCTGCTTCAGCCTCCCAAGTGCTGGAATTACAGGCGTGTGCCTCCACGCCTGGCTACCTTGTGACATTTTTATGGAGGTCATGCTGCTAAGTATATGGCTTGCCTGGAACATGCCAGGCATTCGGAAAATGTCCTCGGTTGGCCACTGTGGCTGCTCCAGGTTAGAACTGGCTATTCACAAATCATCAGTGGTGTTTGTTCTGTGGTTTCTATCTATAAATCTGACTTTTCAACCAATCTCTCATTTTCTTAGAAAGTGGAAAGCTTTCCTGCAGAATTAGAGGCCTTCCAAAGACACTGTCATTTTGCTACTTACACTCTGTGATGGCCCGCAGTGCCACTGTAGCTTAGGGCTGGTGACGCCTCCAGCTGCCGTAGGCCTGGGGGCTTTCAATGAGAGAAATTCGTCTTCCAGTGGTTCTGGAGACTGGAAGTCCAAGGCCCCCTGTCTAGCGTGCTCACCTGGCCCTTCCTCGGGTGTGCCTGTCTCTGGCCTCCTCCCGAGGACACTAGCCCACTTAGGCTTGGGCACGGTTCTCTCCAAGAGCCCCTTCTTCTCCACGGTCACCGTGAGGGTGAGGGCTTCTGTGTGGGAATTCCGGGCACCACCCTCAGACCCTAACACAGTTCCCTTTCTTGTCTGGGGTTGGCAGGACTGTGGGAGGACCAGAAATCCCACTGCCGCGCTGAATACATTTGCGCTTCCTTCATCGTCCCCAGCTCTGCTGTAGCTGGCGGCGTCTCGCTCTCTTCACACCTCTCTGTCTGCAGTGCCAGACAAGCACCATGCTTTTGAGAACATGCATAATGAAGAGAGGACTTGCAGTGCAGTCGCTTCCCAGCAGGCGCGGGCTCCACTTGCAACTCGATTTTATCTTTCCTTAGAGCTATTTTCAGGCGCATGACTTCATGCGCTCTGGAAACTGCTCTGGTGTAGGCCCCGAGCTGTAGTGTGTGACATACATCGAGCGACTTTCCTCTTCAGTCCTGTGAGGTCGAGCACGTGTCATCGGCTTGTACTGATTGATGGCCTTTGGGAAGCCCGGCATGAGATTTCCCTGCAGAGGAAATTCTAGCTTGGAAAGTTGCCCTGCCTTTTGGCAGCTTAGTAGGAAATGGACAGTGGGGTGGAAAAGTTTGATCACATCGATTGTCTGCTGGGAGCGGCCGCAGCTCGTCTGCTGTTAGGGAGCGGGTGGGGGGCGTAATAAGATCACCCCTGGCTCACAGCAGGTTTAGCATGTTTATTTTTCTCTTCTGAGGTGCAGGCTTGGTTTTGCTATAGACTTCTCTCTCCTTGTCAAAGCTCCTTCCCAGTGGACAGAATGGCTGCAGGTTGAGTATCCTGTCTCCACAGTGCCTACGTATCCCTTATCCAAACTGGAAGTGTCTTGGACTTTCCTGCGTCTTTGCACACAATGTATTATTTTGAGGATGGGGCCCACTTCTGAAGTAATAAACTCATTTGTGGGAGCTGGGGAGATAGCTCCGAGGCACAAGTGCCTGCTGGGCAAGTGCAAGGTCGTGAGTTTGAACCCTGGTCCCACAAAAAAAAAAAAAAAAAAAAAAAAAAAAAACTCATTCGTGGGTGTGTTTCCTCTGCACCTTATCCATACAGCCTGAACCTGATTCTGTACAGTGTTTTCCAGTCTATGATGTAACGGTGGTGCTCAAGAGTTCAGAGTGTGGAGCACTTTGGATTTTGGAGTAGGGTTGCTAGCGCTGTGGTGGCAAGATTGTCAGGTGAATGAATCTACCCTGTGGAGCAAGGAGGGGTGCTGGAATAGAGAAGGGAAGATCATTTGAGGGAACAGGGATCTGGCCTGGGGCAACAGCTGCCCACATCCCTGTGTAGGCAGATTGCCCTGCGCTGCTGTTTGCCTGGCGGCAGCCCCTTCACTTCCCTCTTTCCCGTGGCCAGGGATAGGGATATAGCTCAACAGTACAGCACCTGTCTGGCAAGCTTGAGGTCCTGTGTTTGATTCCCGGTACTCCCCCAACCCTCAAGAAAAAATAATTCCCTCTGTCTTGGTTTGGAATGCTGGCTGGGATCTGCTCAGTACATACTTGCCTTTCCTTGATGGCCTGGCGGCTCTGCAGAATGGCTGCTGTGTGCCAGGCCCGTCGCCAGGACCTGGGCGTGGGAAGAAACAGATGGCTGCAGTGACCAAGCTCCTCACGTGTGGTACCGCTGTGACGAATTCTTCTTAGTTGCATTAGAAAGAAATTAAGTTACTGTGTGTTACTTGAATACTTTTGCGTGCTTGTATTTTATTTAATTCATTATTATTTCTTTTGCATGCTTTTGAACGTGCCCCGGGAGACCTCTTCTGTAGGGTTTTAAGTGACATTGCTATGAGCCGTGAGAAGTATCCATTTGCAAAGCTGTGAATTTCTTAGGTGGTTGCTTGTGGGGTTAAAGAACGCAGGGTCCAAGCGATCACCACGCACTGCCAGTGTGACCCTGGCTTGCAGTAACTCTCAGGGGACCCTTGGATCATGGGGGACATGAGTTGAGACTGCTCAAGTCGGTCTGCTATTTTTGCGTGTTGCTGTGTAACTACTGATACTTCAGTGCATTAAGGGCAGGACTGTCACAGAAGAGTCTGCGTCCCCGTCAGCTGCCCCACTGGTGGCAGTAGGAGCAGCATTTGCAAACCTCTTGGCTACAGTTGGAGGGAGACCATGGGCCCCAGCAGGAGGACAACCTGATTTTTTGGGCCAAGTTATTGTCTGGGTGTGAACCTTTATGGCGGTTTCTTAGCTAACAAGTTGAGCCTTATGTAATGAACTTTGAGATATGTTTAGTTAACTGAGAAAGTTTACCTTCCTTCCCCTTGATCCCTTTGTATGTATGCCTTTTGTAATCTTTTTTCTACTTGTTCTTGATTTATTGTTTTGAGTTTTTTTTTTTTTTAACTTTATTTATTTATTTTTTGAGGCCAGCTCAGCCTGCCCTGAGGGCGGGGCTGGTGCAGCACGTGGTGCCGGGGATCAAACTGCGGTCCCTGCTGCTGCCTAAGCTTTCCTAAGCAGGTGCTTTAGTCTGCTGAGCCACCCTTCCGGCACCTGTTTTGAGATTTTTAATGCAGTTCTCTAACTGTCGTGGTGGGCAGTGGCTTCATGCGCCCCTGCTTCTGGAGTGACGTAACCAGGGCATGGTGAACGTACAGAGAGATAGCTGGGGCATCAACCCTGGGGCACTGAGCAGCATAAACTGAGGTGGGAATTGTGTTTGGCACCAGGTCACACGCAGTTTTTAATCTCTGCATCTTTCTGTCCTAATCCAGGTGCGACATTAGAGGAAATAAACCAGCACTGGGACTGGCTGGAGCAGAACCTCCTCCATACTCTGTCTGTCTTCGACAATAAAGATGACATTGCCAGCTTTGTCAAAGGAAAAGTGAAGGTGGGTCCCTGACTGGAACATTTCTGCTTTTTGCTTTCTGGTCACTTCCGTAGGCCATCTCGAGCACTGTAGCTTCGTGAGCTTTGTCCCCACCGACTCCATGTTTTAGCTGCCTACATGGAGGCAGATTAGCTCACCTTGTTGCCTGTCAGACTTCAGAGTCCAGTCCGGAAAACATGCCTGAAGTTGCAATCAAAAGGCATTCGTGCCGGGCGTGGTGGCTCACGCCTGTAATCCCAGCACTTGGGAGGCTGAGGCAGGAGGACTGGTGCGAGTTCGAGACCAGCCTGGGCTACAAAAGTGAGCTCAAGGCCAGCCT
>PVJA010041345.1:0-17974 GCA_004027025.1 Myocastor coypus
ATAAATAAATAAATAAATAAATAAATAAATAAATAAAACAAGACATTTACTGAAAATAAGCCTTATTGCGTCTTTTGAAGTAAAAATTAATTGGTCTTACCTGGGGGGGAATCTGGTGGTCTAAAGTGCCTGCTTGGGAAAGCTTAGGTGGCTTCAGAGACCGCAGTTCGATCCTGTGCACCACATGCTGCGCCAGCCCTGCCCTCGGGTTGGGCTGAGCCGGCCATGGAGATGAGTGAATGAACAAACAAGGATTCTGAAACAAGAAAAAAAATAAATAAAAATTTAAAAAAAAAGAAAGAAAAAAACTAGAAATGAGAAAAGCAGAATGATAAAAACCTTTGTAGTCCTAGGGCTGAGGAAATAGTTCTGTGGCACAAGTGTCTGCCTGGCAAGTGCAAGGTCATGAGTTCAAACCTCCGTTCTGGAAAAAAAAAAATCTTTGTAGCCCAATTGTGGGTCTTTAGGGAGAGAATGGTGAATGTTTGAACTATTCTATCATCTGATTTGGCCTTCACTCAGTAGTACTGTCTGGAGGGCTGCTGTGGGCTAACTTCCTGGTCTGGGCCTGGGGCAGGTACCACCTCAGAGGGCCCTCCTGGCTGCAATGGTTGGGATCCTGGCTGTGCCTACATGCTTCTCCCTGAGGACTCAGATATGTCATGGGGTACTCCTGCTTCCTGCTGGGAGCCCTGAGGCAACACAAGGGCTTTTACTAAGGGACTAAAGGCTGGGTGGTGCCTCTGGGGACAGGGCTCCCACACCCAGGGGTTCCCTCCTCCACAGAGACCCCAGGCCCTGCTTGCTGTGGGGGCTGGGTGGCCTCTCCAGGCTCTGTCCAAGACAGCTGCGAAGAGAAAAACCAGATTCAGGGAACAGGTGTGTCTTCAGCCTGCTCAGCCCACGTGACCCTAGAAGTAGAGTCACAGAAGGCCACTAAGATCAGACTCCAGCTCCTCCACCCCCTTCTGTCTACCCTGGATTGGAATGTTGGGAATTCTGCTCTGGGCCTTGCAGGAAGCTTACAGCTTGATGGAAAAGAAATGACTGTGTTACCAGCGGCAAGTGTCACTGTCGTAAGACAGGGAAAATCTACGAAGATTGCATAGATTGCGACAAAGCACAGTGTTGTGTCACAGCCAGAACAAGGACGCAGACAAAGCATCTGGAGAGGGAGAGAGGGTGTGTGGACAATCCAGCTTGCCGTGTGCACCCTGGGAACCTTGAGGCTGCACAAGCCCCTGAAGGCAGGGGTGGCCAATTATCCCCAAAGTCCCTTCTCCTAGGGGACTCCTAGTGTGTTGCTGGAGATGAAGCCCCACACCTCAGGTGGCTGGCACAGGGCTGGCTCCGCCTCCACATGGGCTGGGTCCCTCTGCAAGGGGCCTAACAAACATCACGTTGGCCACCTCAGCAAGGACCCTCCATATAGACATTCTGCACTCCAGGACTGAGGATGCCATGTGAATTCAGCCCAGCAGAGGTCAACTGGGAGTTGCTGGCATGAAAGGAAAACCACCATGCCATGAAGGATCAGCTGGGGATGGGAATGCACTGGCAGTGGATCTGTGTCCCGAGGCTCCAGCACAAATCTGCAGCTGGACCCTTTCTGGGAAGGCATTTCTTGCCCTCACATGTTTTCCCTTATGCCTCTCTGGGCTCCAGGTTCTGTACTGTGTCCATGTTTACAGCCCCTTTCTGGCCTCCTGAGGTGTTACTGTGAGCCCTAAGTTCTGAGCCACAACCCCAGAAACCTAAATGATGCTGTCCTCTGTGGAGCATTCTCTGAGCAGTGGGTTCCCAGTCTTCGCAGCCATTCGAAGCTGTTCTGCCTGAGGGGTGTGTGGAGGGTGGGCCTCAACTTCAGCACTAGTCCCTGGAAGGACACAGCATCACATTCTCATGCACCTGCCTTTCTGCTGAGTGGCTGTCAGGGCAGCATTCACCAGAGTTCTGTTCCTATTTCTCTTGTAAGACTGAGGAAAGAGGACTCCAGACCTGCTCCTGAGAGCTGTAAGGACAATGGTGACATAGGGACAAGAAACTCCCAACCCAAAAGATATCTGGAATAGTTTGTGTTCTGTCAAACCAAAGAATGAATTTTAGGAACAACGGAGGTTAAGAGAATATATTTATTGGGAGAAAGAGAGCTTCTGTCTGAGAGAGGACAGAGGGGCACCCGAGAAGGCTGCTGAGAGCTGCCTTTCCTAGGATTTCATAGAACAAAACCACAAGGTGAAGTGGGTCCAAGGTGGGACACATGGGAACTCACAAGGTGGGCATGAGGTGGGACAAAACGATAGTCAGCCAATAAGATTACAAGCACCATTGCTCAGGTAAAATGGATTAAACGGGGATTTAATGGGGAAGCACATCACACAGTCACATAGCAAGCGGGCATGAATACAGGGCAGGGGCACTTCCTATGGGGGGCTGGATTAGTGACTCTTTCTGGATCTTTCAAAGTTTAGAATATCAATATACCTGTTTAGAATATCAATCTCTAGCCGGGCGTGGTGGCGCACGCCTGTAATCCCAGCACTCGGGAAGCTGAGGCAGGAGGATCAGTGCGAGTTCAAGACCAGCCTGGGCTACAAAAGTGAGCTCAAGGCCAGCCTGAACTGCATAACAAGACCCTGTCTCAAAAAGACAAAAAAAAAAAAAAAAAAAGAATATCAATCTCTGATGGGAAGTTATGGGGTCCACAACAGGGGTGCCCATCCTTCCCACAGGTATAAGCAGCTTACCTTACATACTCTCTCCTTCAAGGGATTGCCTATAATATTGCTGTCTAACTCAGCTGCCTACAACAATGGAATGAGTTTGTTTAAAAAGTAGGTAAGGATTTTGAAAATTCATGGCAGTGTGTAGAGATAAGGACCAAGCATCTTAAGTAGAGAAAAATAAAGCCCAAGGACAACTGTAGGGGGTTACTTGGGAATTCCTGAAACCTGGATTCAAGGAGGCAGATAACCGTTTATTCTAATGGCTCCTTGATTGTTGTCTCTTCCCTTGCCTGGGATGTTACTGGTCGTCTCCTCCCCTGCTTGGAATGTTTTCAATTAGCATTTGTACTAACCTAACGTTCTGTAAGTGGTAAAAGAGGTAGAGATCTCTAGTCTGTGTTTCCCAAAGCAGTTATGCAAATTCCTTAGCCTGTCCTTGAATACTCAATAAAAGTAATATCCTTCGGTGGGTGGGTGGGTTGGGGCTCACTTCGAGAGACACAAGTCTCCGTGAGACCTCTGAGCTAAATTCATCAGGTTTCTTGTCGTTCCTTTTGGCACCGACACCAGAATATCACAACAGCAGTGTGTCTTTTACTGTAATAATTTTTGAGATGTTAATAATCACCAGGTGCTGTGATCACCCCCTGTACAGTCCCTGAAAATGAGGCTCGTGTGTGTGGTCAGAGCTGGGACTTCTAAAAAAAAAAAAAAAGAACTGGGACTTCTTCCTCACCATTATGAGCAGGCAAAGGACAGGACTGGGTTCTAAGGGACAGGTGACACAGGAAAGGGCCAGGAAGCTACAGGGCCAGGGAGAGCAGAGTCTCTCCCACGGAGGCCACCTTCAGGGCAATCGGAAGCTGCTGCAGAAGGGACGGCTTTCCCTGGGGCCTCATGCTGGTGCCTCCCTGGGTCTGCTCTGGTCTGGCCCCGCTGCTCCCCTGTCCTGGGGCTTGGGCCTCAGGGACCCAGATGCCAAGCTGATGCAAGCTCTTCTTCCCAGCGCTGCCTCCACCGGGCTGCTGACCCTAGAAGAACAAGTCTGTCCAGTTTCTGGCTGTTTCCCTTTGAAGTTTCCTGCATCCTCCTGACCCGCAGGTTGGTGGAGCCCTTTGCTCCGGTAGAGATCCCCTGAGGCCTGGATGGCACCGGCACACCCCACTTCCCTGGCCAGCAGGCCAGGTGCGCAGCGCCCCCTGGTGAGAGGAAAGTTTTGCATGTGCAAGGTGAATACGGACAGTCGTGGTTAGGAAGCAGTCTAGCAGACGCATTGTGAAAGCTAGAGTTGGAGCAGCAAGAGGGCATTCAGATGTCAGAGCACAGACTCCAGGGACCCCTGCATTCATTGGTTAGTTCTGAGGGCCCGCCTGGGTATAAAAGTTCTGAGCTTCCCTGCTGCTGAGGGGAAGCATGTCTTGGCAAAGGTCCTCTCCCTCATGCCTGGAAACCCACAGAGAGCTGCCGAACACTGCGGGGAGTCTGGAGTGAGAAGGATCTCAGGGCTCAGGTCCAAGCACGGCTCGTTCTGCCCTAGGAAGACACAGTGGCTTGCTTTTCTTTTCTTTTTCTTTTGCTGGGTGGACCGGGGTTTGAACTCACGACGCTGCACTTGCCAAGTAGGCACTTGTGTCACTGAGCTATCTTCCCAGCCCCTGGCTTGCTTTTCCTTTGTGGGAGGAGTGCCTGTGAGCCACTGGCAGCCTTGGTCCTAAAATGCTCTTCTGCCTTTTTGGACACATTATCCGAAAGAGAGTTCATTTTAAATTGTATCTCCCCCGAGGCTGCCCAGCAGTCACTGGGGAATGTAGGTAACTTGGTTTCAGAGCTTGAGTCCACCTTTCACGGCTGAGGCAGGATCCTCCTCCTCTTCTTTCTTGTCTTTCTGCTTCTCGTCCTTTGGGAACCAGGTTGGAACTGAAGCCAGGGCCTTTGCACACAGCCCTTCCTTAGATTTATATTTTGAGACAGGGTCTCAGCCTCAGCCTGCCAGTGTGCTGAGACTACAGACGCGTGCTACCACGACTGGCAGACAGAGGCCCCAGTGATTCCAGTGCGCAGCCCTATGCCGGCTACACTGGGCCACTGTCTGTGGGCACACAGACACTCCTGTGCTGCTCCTGCCTGGCAGGTGCTCAGCCATGGAGTTATAGGCTGGCTCAAAGAGCCTGTTTTGGAAAAGAAGAAAACTACATGTGACAAGAAGGGCTTCTTCCTGCAAGCTGGCCCTTCCTTACTGGGACAGGTAGTGAACAAGTATCTGTGATCAGAAAGCCACCTGAGGGGCTGGGGAGATAGCTCTGTGGCACAAGTGCCTGCCTGGCAAGTGTAAGGTGGTGAGTTTGAATCACGGTCCCAGAAAGAAAGAAAGAAAGAAAGAAAGAAAGAAAGAAAGAAAGAAAGAAAGAAAGAAAGAAAGGAAGAAAGGAAGGAAGCAGGCCACCTGAGCCAGCTAGGCACTGTGGGGCACCCTGGCACCCAGCACTTAGAAGGCCGAGAGAGGATCATTGCCTGCTCAAGACCTTGCCTGGGCAACTTAGCCATGCTCTGTCTCAACCTAGAAAATAAAAAGGACTAGGAGAGCTCAGTGGTAGAGAACCCCTACTGGACTTGACCAGATGGATGTCTCACACAGGTGCCACACACAGCAAGGGCTCAGCATCCATGGGCCACACACTACCTGGGGTGGCCCTCCTCCCAGCTGCTTACCTCAGCTCCAGGAGAGTCCCTGAGGAACTCCCAGGGACACCTGTGACTGCTCCAGTGACCCAGCACTGCTCACAGTCTCCTGGAAAGAGAAATGAGAGGCCCTCGACTCTGTCCTGAAGTTTTGGTTCTGCAGAAGCAGGTTGCTTTCTGGGCGTTCTTTGGCCTGGGAGCAAGGCTGAAGAAAACAAGTGTCTCACTTGTTCTTGACCCTTCTCTAAGACAGGCAGAGCGAATCCTCCAGGAAGTGCTTACCCAGGCTGCTGTCACACGCCCTCGCTCTCCAGAGCTCAGTGCCCAGGGTGGCCCACAAGGATTGCCTTGGAGTGACTGCCTTGCAGAGCAGGAGCAGCCGTGGTGACTCCTTAAGCAGACCCAGGGAGGTCCCCCAGGAGTGTCTCAAGGGCCCTCCCCAGCGCTTCCCCGAGGGTTCTCCTCTACACCTCTCCCTGTGCCCAGACCTGACTCTGTGTCCCCTCCTGAAATGAGCACTCTGCCTCCTTTATGCAGGCCCTCAAAGACACACAGAGGAGTTGTGCAATGGGAAAAAGACTTTATTTCCTTTTCCTTGGAAGTATTTAAAGCTCTACAAAGTTAGTAAAAATTCAAAGGAGAAAATACAAAAAAATCTTAGTTATTTTATCTGACCAGTCCATTTTAGAGTTGCTTCTATGCAGAGGACAATTTGATACATAGCTGTGGGTGGGGTGGAGGGAGCTGAGTGGCTAAGGATGCTCCAAGGGTGCATCCTTTTTTTTTCCCCCAGGATGTATCCTTAAAGCAGGAGTGTTGGGTCGGGGACACCCACATGACACTCTCATAGAGCCTGCTGCTGCCCCACTTCTCCACATGTTCATGTGTCATGGCCATACCTCAGGGGCAGGAAGAGCCAGGACCTGCAGTGAGCTTCAGCCAGGAAGGGCCAGTTCCAGGATAGAGGAGGCCATTTCCCTTTTTCGTGTAAACTTTGAGTCTCACTTAAAATCCATGCTGCGCATATGCTACACCCCACCCAGAGTGCTGCCTGTCTCCCCACAGCAGTGACAGCATGTCTGGAGCATGACTGGGCTTCCAGAGGAAGCCCTCTCACGAAGGGTGTGCCCAGCTTTCCCTGAACACAAGGCCACTGCAGCACCATGGCTGTGCTCTGGCAGTGAGGGCAGTGACTTCAGAGGCCCGGATGCTCTTGGAGCAACCCCATCCGTGTGCTTCCACTGATCTGCTCTCCTGACTGAGTCCCACTGCTCCACTCTGCAGCTACACACTTACCAACCACTGCCTTGGGCCTCTGCTGAACAAAGTGTAAAGACAGAAAATAGGCGCGGAGCTGTGCACAGGCACCTCCTGCTCCTCTGCTGGGAGTGATTCCAGGACAGGGGACCCTGTGCTGTTCCATGCAAGTGGCCACAGGAGTGGGGTGCCTGCTGCTTGGCAAGGTTAGCATGTAGCAGCTGTGCTGCTGAGAACCCCCTAGAGATCCCTGTGGAGGGGTGCAGTGCCAGCCCCAGGCTCTGCCTGTCCTCATGGGTAAGACATTTGCAATTAACCAGATTTGAGATTAGTGGGCTGATTGGAGAGGGGAGGCCAAGGAAAATGTGCAGGTTCAGCCCACTGAAGCACCGTGGCCCCCTGAGCTTGGCATCCCATGCAGGCAGCATAGCCTTGCTCAGACCAGGTGCTCTGCTAGGCGCCTTTCCAGGGCCCCAGCCGGAAAACACCTTGTTATGGTTGGAGATCCGAATCTGAAAATCAAGGCAGTCATAGTGAGCACGATAAATTGCTCCACTGTAGCTATGCGTGGTGGCACAGTCCTGTAATCCCAGTTCTCTGGGAGGCTGAGGCAGGAGGATTGCAAGTTCAAGACCAGCTTGGGCAATTTGATGACTTAGTAAAATTCTGTCTCAGATTTTAAAAAAAAATTTTTTAAGGTTGGGAATGCAGCTTGATACAAAGATCCTGATTCCATCCCTGGTATTGGGGGGAAAAAAGAAGGAAGAAAGGAAGGAAGGAAGGAAGGAAGGAAGGAAGGAAGGAAGGAAGGAAGGAAGGAAGGAAGGAAGGGAGAGAGAGACAGAGAGAGAGAGAGAGAGAGGGAGAGAGAGAGAGAGAGAGAGAGTCATTCAGTTGCAAATGCAGTCTTTGCAGAGCAGAAACTGATCCGCAGAGGTGGATCCACAGCACATCCACAGCACCCCTACAGGCCCCTTGTTCGTGGTACCCATCAGGAAGCCAGGCGATGATCCTAGACTGTAAGTGCAAATACTCCAGACAACCAGAAACAGCTGGAACCCTGCGTGTCTCAGGCAGCAGCTGGTCAGGAACACCAGCGACACTGTCCTTGCCCAGCAGGACCCTGCGCCCATGACTGGCAAGGGCACTCTCCTAAACGCCAGCTCTTCTAGCAGCCGCTGGAGTCAGGGTAGACACTGTTGCGGTGACTTCTGGGCCTTGCTGGGTGTTTCCACAGTCTGTGGTAGGGGCCAACAGGTCTTGACCGAGGCCCAGAGCCCTGCTGCAGCCTCTGACTCCTGGTTAGCCCTGCGGCTTGGGTATGCTGCATAGGCAAGAGTGGGGAGTGAGGCCCCAGAGCACAGGAGGACGCAGGAGATGGCCGTGTGCTGAGCTGTGCCCTGTCAGGGACAACACAGGTCAAATACAAGGTCCTGGGAGGACAAAGGGCCACGGGCAGCCAGCCAGTGGATCTGGCTAGTCACCTTGCTCATGCCTAAAAGAATGCAAGTCTGTGCCAGCCCTGCTCCCAGGGCACACTGAGATAGTGACTGACATCGGGTGTGGTGGTACATGCCTATAATATCAGCGCTTGGGGGGCTGAAAACAGGAGAATCGCTACTAGTCCAATCTGTGTAGTGAAACCCTGTAGATCCTATTACTAAATACACACACACACACACACACACACACACACACACACACACACACACACCCAAAAGAATGCAAGGGTAGAGGAACCCTCATAACACCATGAAGGACTCATTCCCCAGTGTCAGTCCAAGGTCATCTCAAGGTCAGGCCCAGCGGGAGGAGAGAGGGAGAGGGCAATGGACATAGACATCTCTTCAGGGAGCACATGGAGGCAGGAAATGTCTACTCCACCTGGGGCTGCTGGGGTGCTGGAGTCCCAGCTGGGCTGTCACTTGGGGGCCTCAAAGGTGTCGCTAGCCCTGAGGACCCTGGGCCTGAAGGACAGGTCGAAGGCTCTCTGGTCCCTAAAGCTCTGGGCTTTGTACTTGGAAAAGTGCACCAACCTCCTGTGCTGCTTGCAATCTGCCCAGTTCCTCTCTGTCCCCAGGGTATCTGGGGCCCCCACCTGGGCCTTGGCCTGGGGGGCCTGGTGGCTCCTCATATCAGGTACAGGTGGGGCAGGGCTGGCCATCGGCTCTGAGGGACAGGCTGCTGCACCCTTGTCTCCTTTGGATGGGCTCCTGGTGCCCGGGCTGCCAAGGCTGCCCATGTTGGGGCCTGGTGTCAAAGGGTCCCTGCTGGCATTGGCAGTGGGGGCTTCCTTGGCCAGGGTGCCAGGCTGGCCCCTGGCCTGGGCCACTATCCCCCCAGCCCGGCCCTGGCTCTGTGCAGCAGGGGTCCCTACAGCCTGTGTACTGTCTCCCTGGGTTGGGCTGCTGTCCTGCCTAACCCTGGGCCCCAGCAGATGCTCCCTCTCCTGGGCCTTGGCAGTGCCTGGCTTCTCCTGTGTTGTTGGCATCTCATTCCCTGACAGGTCCCCAGGGTCCCAAGGCTCTGTCTTGCACCCTCTGGCCTTCTGGCCCAAGGGTGCTGCCATTGTTTGAGAACTGTCCTGCTGTTCTGTCTGCTGTGAGTGCACGGGTCCACAGTGACTCTCTGATGGCCCCAAGCCTGCTGGGGCTGGGCCTGCTCTCTTTGTGTTGGGTACAGTCCTGTGATCTGCCTGCTGGTCAGGGGCAGGGAGCTCCAGGGCCAACTGGGCAGGCCTGGCTTCCTGTGTGGGAGCTTGACCTGCAGGGCATGTAGGGGGGTGCGCTGTGTCAGGAGAAGGCCATGGGTCGGGTGCCTGTGGCTCTGCAGAGGGACGCCATGGCTCACCCAGGTCACAGCCCAGAGACTTCTGAGAGTGTCTGGCAGTTGGGGTCTGGGAAGTCACACTGTTACACAGAGTGCCCTCTTCTGAGGCACAGACACCCTTGCTCTCTTCAGATGCATGAGGAGTGCTGGCTTCCAAGCCACTTGAGGCACACAGTCTGGACACTGTGAGTGCCTGGCAGGAGTCAGTGGCATCCTCTGAATGTGCAGTGGGGGGCACCCATGTGGGCACCTGGGGCCAGCCCTGGATACTCCCTTCTGTGGCCCCAACTGTGTGCACTGAGGGCCCACTTGGTGCCAGCTTCCCAGGGAGACCTTTTCCTGCAGTGGCACAGGGGCAACTCGTCACTGCTCTGCCTCCTCTCTCCTCTAAGGTGGCCAGTTCTGCTGCTTTGTTTTTCATAGCCTTAGCGTCAGCCTGTGGCACCATCTGGGCAGCCACTAGTGGCATTTTCTGGGCACCTGCCAGTGGCACTGTGGGATCTGGGATATTCCCTGTCACAGCTGTCTCCCTGGAAGCTGGGATACCTGTTTCAGGCTGGTCCCCTAGCCAGGATTGTTTGTTCTTCCACAGATCCTGGCTGGGGCTCCCTGGGGCCGCCCCCAGCGGCAGAGCTGACTGTGTCAGGCTCCAGGGGCACTCTTCTTGCCCACAGTGGTTGCTTTGGTCCACAGAGGGACAACTCTCAGGCTGTCTGTAATCCTGGGGAATTGCCAACAAGGATCCTCTGTTCTGAGGAGCTGGCTGGGCAGGAGCAGGGGCAGAGGCAGGGTGGGAGCCTCCTCCTGATTGATTTTCCCATGCTGGTGCATGATGGGAAGTCAGGGCCTCATAAGATGTCTGTGTTTCATTTGATTCTAGCAATGCATGCAACTCACCACTGTATGCAGAGAGGGAGGGTCCTGAAGGCCCAGGATGGCTGGCAGTTTCTACCTTTCCAGCAAGAGAACTTGGGGGCTTTGGTGTCAGAACTGTCTGTGGGGCACTGAAGTTCATGTTGGCAGCATCTTTCAGGGCTTCCTGTGGTCCCAACTCTGGGGACAGGGGGCTCTCTGGCATCTGGCCTGGCTTGCTCAACCTTGCCAGGGCTGGGGCATCCCTCCTGTCAGGGGTTACCCTGTCCATCACAGCCTCTCCCTCTGACATGTGAAGACACCAGGTTGTGTGGCTCAGTGTACTGGTTTGGGGCACGGGTGGAGCTGGCATTTCAAGGATGACAGGGAGCTTCACAGTTATCTGTGGAGACACCATGCCAGGCTGTGTACGTTGTGCTGCCTGGACAACTGGAGGGGCTGGGGGTAAGTGGGCCTCTGCTTCCTGCTGGAGCTTGGGCAGCCACTGCTGGGTGGCAAAGAGGGGCTCTTTCTTAGAGGCTGAAAGTGCACTTTCTGCCTCATCCTCAGAGCTGGACACAGTCATGATGACCTGAGGGCCCTCCCCTGCGCCTTCACCCACTCCCTGGATGTGGTCTGTAGCCCCTGCTGCTATGGGTTCCACTGTCCTTTGTCCTGCAGCTGGCCTAGCTCCCCCAGGGTTGGCAGGACCCAACAGGGCCACAGCAGGCAGGTGGCCAGGAAGAGCTCTGTCTCTGAGGAAGGCACAAGAGGATTCAGTCTGGGAAGCGCCTGCTGTGCTCAGAGCTGCGTGGGGGCCTCCAGGAGCCATGCCCTGGGACTTAGAGGACTTCGAAGGCTCCCACTGTTCCCTGGAATCCTTGCTCAGGAGCTCCATTCCTGGGATTTCATTCCTACCAGTCTCTGTGTGCCCCTCTCCAGGGGACAGACTGGCCTCTGTCTTGGCCTGATGCCTGGCATCTGAGTGACTGATTTTGGCACAGCGGGACAACCAACCTTGGGGGCTACCCACCACGGTAGCGATGCTTAGGGCTGGCAGAGGCTCAGCTGTGCAGGCCAGAAAGCGGGCAGGGGGCGTCCTGGTGCAGCTGGTGGCCATGGTGGCCACATGAAGCACACGGACCTCTGGCCGGTGGGTCCTCTTCTGCAAAGTCCGGCTCTTCCGGTCCTCCTTGCGCAGTGGCAGCACACTGGCCTCTGCATAGAGGCAGCTGCTCTGCTCAAATTTCTCCCGCAGCTTAGACAGGATGGTGCCTCGGCTGCCTACCCTTGGCAGGGGGCCCCTGGTGGCTCCAGGCCTTGGGCCTTGGGGCAGTACCTGCACACCCTTCTCCTTGGCCTCCTTCTCCTCTGCAGCCAAGAACTTCTTCAGGATGGTCTTCACGGTGCTCTTCCCACCAGGGCCCACATAGCGGGACTTCTCTCGGGCTGTAGGCCTCTGGCTGGGGCTGCTGGTATTCCCCTGGGCCTTCTCCAACAGCTTGCTGATGGTGGCATTCACGAAGCTCCGGCTGGGCCCCTGCCTGTCTTTGGAGATCAGCCGGCCCACCTCCCGGGTCCTCTTCAGGGGGGGCTCCCGCCCTCTGCCCATGAACTTGGCCTGCAGAAGCTGGAAGCGTGTGGGTCGCCGGCTGGCCTCTGGGGGCAGGGCTGGGCAGCTGGTCCTGTGCTCCCCATCCTTGACCCTCAGGGGCTCTTCAGTGCGGTCCAAGATGTAGAGCAAGAGGCTGCCCAGGAGGGTGCGGGCTGCCTCTCCACTGGCCCGGCCTAGCTTCTTCCTCAGCAACTGTGCATCCATGGCTGCTGTGTTTCTGCAAGTCTTGCCACTCTCTGGGCTGTGGGAAAAAGAAATGAATGAATGGTGGCACACCTCATTGTCACTGTCCCCAGGTGACTCCACAGAATGTGCTAGAGGGGAGCCCCATGCTCTGAGCGCCCCCTGCATCCACAGGAAGAGTGTGTTCTGGGGCTGGTGAACCCAGGCTGCCGGGACCCATCCCTGTTGCCTGGTAAGCCACACTAACCACTACTCCCAGAGCTTGCAAATCCAGGTCCATGAGCACTGACTTTGCAAAAGCATTGTGGAAAGCCACTGCACATATGAAAGTGTTTTTAAATAGAAAGGATGCACTCTGCTTGAAAGATAGGCCAGATACTTTAGTATAAAAAATTGTGTTCTCTGTGTGGTCTGTGCACACCTCAAGTTTAATTAGGAAAGATAAAATTAACAATATACTATATTCCACCACAATTCCAAGGGCCCAGGAATCTGAGCTGGTCTACCTACAGTTACACCCACTTCAGACCTGGGAGGACGTGAGTAGGATGATTTCCTCCCTGGGCTCCTGGGCAGGAAGCAGCTGGTACAGGTGGGGTGCTGGCTCCCAGGCACAGCCAAAGAGAACCCCCAAGGGCTCCCAGAGGGATCCCTATACTGGAGGGCACCTGTCACACATTTTCCTGCTTGGCCCAGCTCCTCCAACAGCCACCTGGCCTGGAGAGATGGGTTCCTGTACCTGACAGGATTTGGTAGCTGGACCAGGCTACAGAGCTCCATTCCAAGGTGGCCTGGACCACAGCAGAAGGCTCCTTGTCAGCCAGAGCACACGCCCACTGTCTAGGTGACGATGGCAAGATCACCCTGAGCTTTGGCCCTGTGGTTACACCTGTTCATGGCTCATTCTAGAGTCAACTAGAGACACAGAACAAAGATTCAAATACCACAGGGAAGGTCTTCAGTGTGCTAATTATACAATTACAACTCTAACTTTGGAAGCCTCCAAGGGTTGAGGCATGGCTCAGAACAAGAGCTTTCCACTAGGCTGTATGGAGCCCTGGGGTTATCCCAGCACTGCAGAAGTAAAGAAGTCAATGAACACCTCCATGTCCAACACTTAAATAATGACACATCCACAGACAGGAAACAGTGGTGCCTGGCTCTGCTCACTGTGGAAAAGCCAAGCGACCAAGCTGCAGACTTTGGTCAACTGGAAATGGCCTGGCAATGTCCTCAGGAAGGGGAATCTGATTTTAGAAGCCACACAAAACTCTTTTAAACACACTTACCAGGCAACCCTGGTATCAATGTGGGATGACAAGGTCCCTATTCCCTATCCTGGCCAGTCACTGTGGCCTTGGGATGGACATCCACACCTGTGGACCCAGATCCTGGGGTATGAGCCATCTTCCCAAGCCCCTGCAAAGCCCTCAGTGTCATCTGAGAGCCACCAAGAGGGCCAAGATGCCCAAGCTTGGGACAGTAGTCCTCATGGAAACACAGGGTGGATGAGATGCTAGGGCAAGAGCCACAGCCTGGACACACCCAGGCCATGATGCAGGAATGATGCTTGTACAAAAATAAGTTAATCCAAGGAGCAGCTGCACTGAGCCTAGGCTGCGCGCCATCGTTGTGAGTAATAGAGACTCAAAGCACGAGCCTCTAACCCAAGGAGTCTCAGTGTCCTCAGAAGCATAAAGTGATCCCGATGCTGGCCCTTCCACCATTCTCCTTAGCCCAGCATGGACCAGACCTGCCTGAAGCTGGCATCTAGAGCCACGAGACACACAGGAGCCACGGGCCTCAGTGCTGCCGCAGCAGGTGGGCCTAGGATCGAGCACGTGCACTGGGAGTGTGGCGAGCTTTCTCACCCAGAGTCTGACACTGCTCTGCAGGTGCAGTTGCCCAGGAGATTGTCTGGGGAGGGAGAAACCTCCTTTCCCCAAGGATGCTCAGCTCTGGGATGCTGTGGGAAGAAGGCGGAGGGTTTGGGTCGAGGAGAACATTCTGTGTTCCCACAGCCTGCACTCCCTACTGGGCAGGCAGCAAGCACTATGTGGGTGCTGGCTCCAGGGAGGCTGTGCACACTGCTGCTTGGGGCTTGGATGTGGCTGGGATGAGGCCATGCCATGGCCCACACTATCCCTGAAGCAGGAGGTTTTCATGTGGGCAGTATCTCTCATGTCCCAGGGTTGTGTAAGACACGGCATCTTCTAGTCAGTGGTTGCTTAGGCTCAACTTTTTGGAGCTATCCCCCAGCACAGGCACCCAAACTCACTCCTGTGCCACCCCAAATTCCTTCCCCTTCCCTTCCCCTGCCTTTCCTCTAGCCCCAGGCACTTGGGGCACCCAGAGCTGTCTTAGTCCCACCCCAGCCACTCCAGCTGCTTGCCCTAAGCTGTCAGGTGTGCTAGACTTTTGCTTGTCACCAGAAAGCGTCGTCCTCAGGTTTGCCAGCTCCAGCCCATGACAGACAGCAAGGTAGCTTACTCCCTCCTGTCAGCTGCAGGCTCAGTGAGCCCATTGCACCCTACCCAGTGGTCCGCTTCCCTGTCCTCCAGCCCCAGGTGCACTTCCTGGGGACACTGCCCTCCTCCCTCAGCTTTGTCACGCTCACTTTCTCTATGAGTCTGAGCATGAGTGCCAGAGGCCTTGCACACACAGGACTCCAGGATGACACCTTCCCAGCCACTCCAGCCAGTGCGCTGCCATGGGGCCAAGACCCTCTAGAAGTGAGTCCCACTACCTGTCCCAGCTGAGTTCCATGTGCCAGCCCACACAGATACTTGTGACCAAGTCCCCGGGAGCCACAGGACCTTCAGGGACATGAGGTGGAAACCTCGCTGTCAGGGGCCAGACTCACCTGCACAGTGGGGAGAGTGTTGGTGGAGCCTCGTCTCTGGGACCTCTGCTCACCTTCTCTGAGCTGGCTGGGCTAGCTCAGTCATCTCCAGGACTTTTCAGGTTGAGTCATTCAGATGGCTGAAATAGCTGCCCAGCCCCATGTCGTGGGGACATTCTGAGCATCTGACTAATGGCTGTGATGGTCCCCACTTCCTGCTGAGCCTTGTGTCTAAACTGAGCACTGGCTTTAGTCCTCTCTCCTGAGGCAGGCGACCTAGAGCTGTTGAGGCCACATGCAGGCCACACATTGTCTGGACATTGCATTCCCCGTGGAGCTTTGGGTGCCCCTTCCGGGTGCCCATGCTGGGCTGGTGGCACCCTGTGGCAAGCAGAGTCAGTCCCACACTGATAGACTTGCTGTGTGTTCTTCCTACACCATGGAGACACAGTGGTCCATGCCCACTGGCTGTCCTGGCACAGGTCTGCTGTGGTGCCTAGTGCTGGTTCCAGTGGTCACCAGCAAAGGCCACTGTAGCCTTGGGCTTCTGGGTGCTGGATCAAGCCAGCCATGGGGTGAAGCTGCTAGGGATCCCAGACAGCACAGAACTGGGAGGACACAGCTCCGCACATCTCTGAGGCACCAGCCCTCACCAGGCCTCCTGTTCCATGACCAGCACCTCAGCTGGGTTGAAACCCAGGGCCCTAGCCCATGCAGGTGGACACCGTGGTCCCTACCCAGGAGCAGTGTGCACAGGAGTGAGCCTGTGGCCAAAGCCCTCGGGTGCCTAGACAAGCCACAGAGCTGAATCTCCCTTCTAGAGCCAATGCAAGCAGGTGCAGTAAGCCTTCCTAACTCCGGCACCTGCTCAGTGGCTGGCAGTGGAGGTCGTCTGAAAAACAAGGAGGCTAGCTGCTCACCAAGGCACCATAGCCCTGCTGGGTCCATCATGGCACTCACCCTGAAGCCCTGGTTCCTCTCCATTTCTGTCCTTGGCAGCTGGGCCTCACGCTCCGGATCCAGTCCCCAGCATGCTTGCACAACCCTGCTCCAGGAATCCACCTGCCTCTGCCCCTTCCCTGAGAAGGGGGTCTCACATGAGCTCACATCAGGCTCCACAGGGCCCCTGTGAGACCCCCATACTTATCCTGTGGAACACTGGGTGCCCATGGCAAACAGTGGCTTAGAAGATGCGGCTGAGGCCCTGGCAAGGGTAGCCACCTGCCACATCCAGCCGCTGAGGATGTGCTCTCTGCAACTGCCAAGTGCATCCTTCCAAGCCCGCTGTGGGGACTCAGCTGCTCCCACACCTGCTATCCTTACGTCGGCTCCTGTATTCAGCCAAGGATGTCTCTGCAACATGCCCCAGGGCCCTGTGTGCCCACCAGGGGACAGTCTTGGGAGAGGAGCCTCTGCCCCACTCTGTGGGCCCCAAGGCAGAGAGGGACAGCAGGTCTTGCTGCTGCTCCTCACCTAACGAAAGGTGAATGCCTGGCTCATGTGCTGCGTGGCCAACATGTCCTAGCTTCTGGCTACTTCCTCCTGGCATGTCCACCATTAGCTTCCATTAGCCATAGGCCAGGGGCAGCTCGCTCTGCCTGGCCGCACCATGGCCAGGGCACAGTGGAAGGGGCCACTGTCTGCCTTCCACAGCCCCAGAGCCCCAGCTCCTAAATGTGGTTTTGATCTGCTCCACTCTGGAGGGACAAAGTGACCTGAGGGTGGGAACACCTAAGGCTGCCCCATGGTGGTCTCTTTTACTCTGCTTAGAATTTGAGAGGTGCAGTGCCCAGCCAAGCATTGATCCAACACTTAGAACAGGATTCCACAGCTTGAGCCTTCAGAGGATGGATGAGGGGTGCTTCAGAGCCTGAGTGTCCACTTGGACCCACTGCAGCCAGGCAGGGTGGTATTCCATGTTAGCATTAGGGAATGAGGTATTACAGGCTCACTAGTTCTTTTGATAAAAAGCTACTTTTTTTTTTTTTTTTTTTTTTTTTTTTTTTTTTTTTGTCTTTTGAGACAGGGTCTCGCTATGGAGTTCAGGCTGGCATTGAGCTCACTTTGGTAGCCCAAAAAAGCTACTTTTTTTATTTGTTTGTTTTAATATTATGACCAGCTCAGCCTGCCCTTGGGGTGGGGCTGGCGCAGCATGTGGTACCAGAGATCGAACTCTGGTCCTTGCGGTTGCCTGGCTTGCCTAAGCAGGCGCAAGTTTTAAAAACTGCCTGGCAAGCCAGTGATATAGCTCAGAGGCACAGCACCTGCCTGGCAAGCATAAGATCTTGAATTCAATTCCTAGTATCAAAAAGCAAAAGAAAACAACAACCAGGAAATAAAAGTTGTCTGACATCTTCCTGATGGAGGGGCTAGGGTACAGGCCCTCATACATGTGGGCACTGCTTTTGCTCCATGAGGTGGTTTTCAGAACAGGGGTATCCCTGGCTGCTGAGGGTCCCAGATTTCATGACTACATCTTAGATTTATGAATAAGAAAAACCTGGGGCCAGCAAGATGGGTCAGCAGTCTAAAGCACCTGCTTAGGCAAGCTCAGGCAACTGTAAGGACTGCGGTTCAATCCCTGGCACCATATGCTGCCCCAGCCCCACCCCCAGGGCAGGCTGAGCTGGCCATAATATAATAAACAAACAAACAAACCAGGTGTGGTGGTGGAGATCTGTAATTCCATCATTCAGGAGGCTGAGGCAGGAGGATTGTTGTAAGTTTGAAACCAGGTTGGGCTACAGAGTGAGCTTAACGCCAGCCTGAGGGCTGGGGATATAGCTCAGTGGAATAAGTGCTTGCTTGGCAAGTGCAAAGTCCTGAGTTTGATCCCTGGTACCACAAAAAAAAAAAGAAAAAGAAAAAGAAAGAAAGAAAGAAAGAAAGAAAGAAAAAAGACCAGCCTGAACTGCATAGTCTGCATAGTCTGACTATCTTAAAAAAAAAGAAAAAAAAAAAAAAAAGAAAACACATCTAATCCCAAGAGAG
>PVJA010041346.1:0-17930 GCA_004027025.1 Myocastor coypus
CTTTTTCTCCAATTGTCGGTCTGTTAACTTACATTCTCAACCCTCCAGCAGAAAAGCTTTGTGATACTATTACTCTATAACATAGGTACTGGGCTTATCATCACTGGCTTTCTGAGTATCAAATATCTTTGGCTTAGCTTGTAAATGATATTTTCTGACCATCATTGATATTCTAATAACTTTCCATACAATGTGATATAAACAGTTACACAGTTTTGACACAGATATTTGGAAATTCAAGGAAATACAAAATTGTAGCCTGTCAAGAATATGGTTTTTGGCCCAGTCTCTTATTTTCAAGGAATACTCTTGAGAGAATGACAGTAACTGAGTTTACACCAGGAGCAGTATACTTCCTAGAGAAGTGTTTTTTTTTCCCCACTGAGCCACATCTTCAAGCTGTTGACCTTATTATTATTTTTTTTTAGAAATGGGAAAACCCTTAAGATGCAACCTGAAATAGGGGTATTAGTTCCCAGTAGGCAAATGGAGAAAAGGATGGCATTACAATGGTGTATATTGGAATAGACAAGGTCTGACCGACCAATATTCAATGATATATGGGCTTGGATGTTGCAAAAACATTCTTGGAAACAACTGTTTGAGATTTTAATGTTTTTGTTTTATTTGATTAAAAATTAAAACTTTCAAAAAAAATGCACTGCTGAGAAAACAGGAACTTGATAAATCACTGAGATAAGTTACATTAATTGACCACACAACAGAGAGGTAGTCTATTGAGACCCATGACAGGTTCTACTGAACTCTAAAAGGAAAAAAAAATAAGCTCAAGAAAAGTATATTTGTTATTCTCTGAAAAACAAAACAAAACAATAACAATAAAGAAATTTAATTAGGTTGTGCTCCAGAAAAACTAATGCTGTAGCAATGTATATGATGCACTAGAGGTAAAAGGTTAAAAATAGTTCAATCAGCAAATTAGAATGCACTGTATTTGTTTTAGCAACACATGACAATATCCAGCAGTTGGGTGGGAAGAAGAAAGGAACACTTAAAGAATAACACAGAATTTATGATGGCTTTAATAATGATCCTGGAAAGTAAGGGAGAACACCACCTATGGAGTATCTGACATCTAAATGCTTGTATACTACACTTCTGAGAAGCTCCATGGTCTCTATGCTTAGGGTCTTTGTGCTCAATCTCTTGCTGCCTCAGTATTTTCAACTGTAAATTATGGTTTGCGGTATCCATATCTTATAAAATCCTTATGAAGATTAATTTGTTTACTATATACTTTGTTCCCAGATGGGAATGTTAATAGAAAAGGGGTAACTGAAAAAGTTAATGAATCACCGACAATTATAAAATTTCACAAGACCCTCAAGTGACAATGTGAACCAATCTTTCAGAAAGCGTTTCAGCTACCAGCTTCACCCAAAACCTGCTTTATTCAATTGTCTATTGAGTAGAAATTAATTCAGAAAACCCTACTTTCTTAACAGCTCAATAAAATTATTTGACTTGAACCATAAATCACACTTGCTGTTACCTCACTAGATGTCCCTGTACTACAATAAGGAGTAGCTGCAAACGTACCTGTGGCTGTTTTATGAGTGAAGGAAACCTGGACAAAAACAATTTCAAGGCGATGTGCCATGCACTGAATCAGGTTTGACATATATGACTGTAGAAAGGCAATTTTCTTCAGTTTATGTGAGGCCTGTTGATATTATTGCCATTTATTTGCCTGTAAGGTAAATTTACATTGTCAAAAGATAAGTTTGACACTTTCATTTGTTCTGACACAGCCAGTGAATATACAATATTTTTGTTCTGCATCAGCTAGTCTCCTTGATGCAAAGTCGCTTAGTGAAGGAGATTTTTTTTTTCCCTCAATCAATTTTCTATCTGAAAACAAACATCCACTGAGCCAGTGGGAGTTTTCCTACCTTCATAACAGATTTATACCTGCTGTGTTTTCACAATGTTGCATGCTTTGCAAGGAAGTTGTTATAATTTAAGAAAAAATCCAGGGGCTGCCCAAATAGCCATGTCTTTCAATTTGGCTAAAAGAATGACAGGCATTGAAGTTCTTTTATCCTCACACATCAATAATTCATTTCATGTAGGAAGGCAAAATGTACACAGGAGAACTGCAAATTTGGATTAAGATTGGTCTTTTATAGGGTTGTTACAACTAAAATTTTTGTTTTGTTCTCTCTTGTTTCCATATATTAACATAAGATCTTGAAAATACTGGGCCTAACATTGGTTTTCAAAACCAGAATCTTCATTTAGAAAAATCAGTGAGCTATAGATTAATACAAAATATGAAGCAGGCTATCTCAGAAGCCAACAGTCTGAAATTACAGAATCGTCAAGAGTCCAGCTATTTTCATGTACTCCTTTACCCTATATATATCTACTTTCTTATGACATCAAAAGTCAGGCTTCCATGATGGATAAACATTAATCGGTAACGCCTTGGAAAACTTGCACATCAAAAAAGAGAAAACTTACATAGCAATCCACAAGCATAGAAATATTATCAAGTTCTAAGTAATAACTAGTAATAGTCACTAAATCTCCAAGAGACTCAAGAGAGGCTGTTGCTTTCAAGACTAAGACAATGCTAATGTTTGCATTTCAGACTGTATCCTTCTTCATGCTTTTTTGATCTATGAAAACAGTTACACGGGATAGATCCTTAGATAAAGTCCAATATGTTCCTGAGGATATAGTGGTTTTAAAGTGGTGTCAATTACTGTTATCATATTATTCTAATTTAAATTATATACATGTTATGATAAAAAGCTTTATAAATAATGGAAGGGCTTCAGAAATACTCTTTATTTTATTTTTTATGTATTTGGTATACCATCTCACTATGCAGCTCAGATTCACAGTGATCTTCCTGTTTTCAGCATCCCCCGCGCTGGGACTACAGGTGTGCATCACCAGGCAGAGTGACCAGGCCAGCTCAGTGCACCCTTGGGCTGGGCCTGCAAAGTATGTGGTGCTGGGGATTGAATCCCCGTTCCAGCACCTGCCTAAGTGGGTGCTTATTGCACTGAGATATCTCACTGTCCCCAGAAATACTCTTTAATATATAACTGCTTTACTAAACTTGCTTACAAGGAACATGCTTTAAGGTACTCTAATAACTTCCTTTATGATATCCATCCCTTGTTAGAGATGGAAGGCCTGATTATACAATATCACTATGTAACCATTTAACTAGGCACATGGAAGTTCCCATGACTAAAACATATAACACCAAATCCACTAAAGCATAGAGTTAAGTATATACTTATGTACTCTATCAAAGGAAGCTACACATATAGAGTCACACCCACATTGGTACTTAAGTCACAAATGACTTGGAAGAACATGATACTTACATTCCAATAGCACTTAGTACTTCTGACAGCTACTTATACAATTTATTTGAATATCTATATCTATCTATCTATCTATCTATCTATCTATCTATCTAACTATATCTATCTATCTGTATGAGGAGAAGAAAACTTGCCTTAGATTTATAGAAGGTCTTCCACACCATAGCTTCAAAGGGAAGAGTTATATTACTGTCACATTACAAATCACTACAAGTAATAAAAAAGTAAAATTTTATAAGTGTGCAAAGTGCTAAGCAAGTAATCTGAATGTCCAGCTTTCCTAGAAGGCAATATAGTCTGAAAAAGGGATCTATGCTAAAACATAAACAACAGCTACTGTTCATGGTTAGAGTCTTGGCAAGAGCAAATTTATGAAACTGATGGCAAGTGATCTGGGGAAAAGAAATTTGCATGGACCTTTTAGAGTGGTATCCATATGTTTAAATATTTGTGTCTTGGAAGCATTCTCACAAGGCACTTGCTGCAAATGAAGCTTTTCAATAACCAAGTAGTGAAAATAATAAATTTGCTGGTTGTTCCTTAACTTCAGTTATTTATTTTATTTTATTTTGTGGTACTGGGGATTGATCTCAGGACTCTGCACTTGCCAGACAGGTGGTTATCTTACTGAGCTATCTCCCCAGTCCCACTTTAGTTATTTAAGTGATACAGAAAATAAATAATAAAAAAAAGGTCTTCTGGGCCAGATGGGAATTATGCACTTTCTCAGTTACATATTTTCCCTCCCTAAGACATTACTATTACATTACTATCATTACTATTGAGCTAACCAATACCAGTGACTAATCAAGAGTTGTCTCCAAGTCCTGGAAGACCTATCAGCTTTCCTACAACGTGGTAATGAAAGTTTGCATACAAAGAATTATCTGCATTGGAATATAAACTCGTTTTTGGTTTGGCTTTACTGCTGTGCTTCTGCTGTTCATGAGTCTGTGTGTACTTGGGTCACTACTACAATCTGCCATATAACACTGCTTCCAAATGAGGAGTGAATGTATGGTGAGAGCAAGTCTACCAGTAAGCTGGTATTTTCAATGGTAGGAGTCCTTGATTTTTTTTATATACTACCATTGAAAGATTATTCCCAAATCCCTTCAGTGTCTACTTCAAATTTTCAGTCTTGTTTTTCAATTTCCCTTTTTGACTCATGAAATCCCACCTGTCTTCACTTTATTTCCTCTCAAGTTTCTATGTCTTCCAAGTTCAGCCCCAACCACCAAATGTGCTTATTTGAACCCCTTTGGAGTTTTCCTCCATCTCTCTATAGGTGCTTAATTTAACAGAAATTTTCTTGTAGTTATTTGCATACTTTCTATTACTTAATAAATAGCAAGCATCACCTGAGTGAGCAGGAACTACATCCATCACTCTTCCTTGTATTCCCCATGAATCCTTATACCCAGAAGGTTTTCAGTGAAGAGTTATTGAACTGAATTATATTCAGCAGCGAATATTAAAACAGTGAATAGATGGGTGCAAAGAAAAATAAAATTGACTAAATATGTCTAGTGTAATAATACTTTTAGAGCATTTATCACATAGCCATACATACTAAATGATTCAAGAAGACTCATAATTTCTCGTTTATTCTCCAAAAGTTCCAAAGTGGCATGGAAAGGTAATGATAGAAGTCTCTGATACAGTAGCCAAGATTTCCTACATAAATAAGAAATTATGCATAGAATTTAAGAGCTATTTTTTCCTTAGCCACAGAAAAATGCCAGACAAAAATAACAGAGAAATTTTATTATAAAATTTAAATAAAAATTCTAATATGTGAATGTTGAGAAAACATATTTTGATTCCCTTGCTCATATGAGATTTTAGCTGTAGTTGCATAAGCACAAAATCTGTCTTTTGGCAATATTAGAGCAAGAAAGACTTTTGCTTGGATTTCTATTATTTGGGGATGAATGTAGAGGGGGTAATATAGCTTGGTATCATGGGCCTCAATTTCAGATATTTTAATTGCTTCTTGGTTTTGAGAACCACTACGATTTATGTGAAAATAAATACATTTCAGTGTTTCCATTTTTTAGATGAATGGAAATATAACGTACAAAGCTTTAAATGTCATAACTTAGTCAAAAATTAAAAGAACTTAAGCTAGCTGTACAATGTACCATACACTCATAAATAGTATGTATTATAGTAACAGCTTTCTTCAAATATGTCAAAACCTTCTGGTAATACATGACCTGCTTTCTAAACTATGTGAAACCTAATTGATTCAGTCGTAATGAACTTCATTCACCCAAGCAAAATACACCTTCATGTTAACAGAGCCCTAAAAATGTAGAACATGAATACTAGATATTATTTGTTAAATAACGCAAGATAAATTGTGTTCAATTATATCATCAATGAATTTTAACTGAATCTATAGAAAATGTTCACGATATCAGGAAGGTCAAGGTACTAGATGATGAGGCATTAGATTGGCATAGCTACATCTACTATTTCCCTAGGAATTAGAAAAAAGCAAACAATGATATAAAGGTAATCACTCTTAAGATTCAATTATTTTTCTAAATGCAAAACTTCATTTGAGTAGAAGAGCAGAAGAATAATTATTTAATGAAAATTTGTTACACATACAGGGAAGCATAACCCTGAGACAAGTATTCAGTTATGTTGGCTACCCCATCAAGTTGGTTATTGGATGGTTCACGGAACTCCAACTATTAAGATCCTGGTCCTAATGTCGAAGCCATTAGTTAAGATTACCCATTAACATCAATTTAATTAAATGGGAAATAATTACTGCAAGCTATGGTTTAAGGTAAAGGTGTTGTACAAATGTATGTTTTATTTTGAGCTATCAAATTAGAAAGCATAACTCTGAAGCAGATATTGAGTTGAGAGGCAATATTAAGAAAGTTGAGATTCAAATCACTGCGATAAAAGTTATGTTAGAATCTTTCACTAAGGGCCAGGGAGATGGCTTAGTGGGATACTAAACATCAGTGCCTGCCTGGCAAGTGCAAGGTCCTAAGTTTGATCCTTGGTAAAACAAACAAACAAAACAAACAAAAAAACCTCTACCTTTTTATCAGTCTTTTTTGTCCATAATTCATCATCTTCGTCATCCATGCCTAGGGTGAATTCTTCTCATGTATATAGTGCAATGAGAAATGGAATAAAAGTTTTGAGCAGTTATTTATATGATTCCCTACTATAAAACATGCTTTAGGAGAAAGTGAAGTGTTCATATATATATTACCTGTGTTACTGATCTAGATGACTTAAATGTCCTGGCATTATGATTTTGATGTCCACATTAGCCAGTTGTAATATTATCTGTGGCTATTCAATTCACTATTAATATTGTAGAATTAATGAAATCCCAGATAGACATAATCGCTGTCTTTAGCACTGTAGTTATAGAAACATGGGAAAATTAATAATCATTAGCAGTATAAAAATATTTCATCAAGTGGTGTAAATGGAAGGCTCATAGTATTTCTAGACACCCTTGAAACCTTGGCCAGTTCTCTTAAAAGGAAGCAAGAAAGACAACTGAACAAAGTATTTAAACAAGATAAATACAAGTAGTGTTCTGCCACAGAGAAAATGTCTGAAAGAGCATGCCCAAATGCGAACCAAGCAGTGGTGTCTCCTTTCTGTCTTATGATTGGAAAGAAATATTATTATGTGATATAATGAAATATGCATGTTCTCTATGTTAGATTTCTTCACTGTAAAAAATAAAGTGTAATTCCTTCATTTTATTTATCATTCTAACACTTTAAATGCATATTTGCTTTCCTTTATCTTTATTTTTGCATTAATTTTATTTTATATTGCTATACATTTATTGTATGTAATGGTTACATTCATTCTGGGGAGTTGGTACATGTACATAACTCATGTTAATTATTTTGCTTTATCCCTTTCCTCGCCCCTCCCTCCATTTCTTGGTCCTGGTCACCTTTCAATTTGCAAAAGATCTGTTTCCCTCTTTCCTATTATATTCATTTTGCTGTATAATTTATTTATATTTTAATATCTTATATAGTAGAAATCATTATTTAAACTTTTGTAACTGATTTATTTCACTAAATATTGCTGTCTCAAGGTGTCTATTATCTTACAAATGATTCAGGCTTGTCTTCCTTTATTCTGTTTAATTTTATACTACTGGCAATCGGCATGGCCTTGGTAAGTCTGATATAAAGTGTCATGATTAGCTTTCACTATTATTCTTCATTTTCTTGAGACACCTTGATATTTTAAATGCTGTTGCCCTGCTTCACTACAAATTTTAACGTTCTTGGAATTATAAGCCATATTCCCTAAAATGGGAAAGAAAGCTCATTTGGGATTTTTTTGTGGAATATAGACCCAGATTCCCTCGTTAGCACATGGTTGTAAACACCCCAATTGAAAGGAAGAAAGATTTAATATGGCTCAGAGTTTCCAGAAATTCAGCCCACAGTCAGCTAGCTCCAAGACAGAAATGCAGCAGAATGATATGAAGGAAAGATGTTTAATTCTTGGCAGCCTGGAGGCAGAGTCGGGGAATAGTGTCAGAGAAAAGAGAGCTAGGAAGCATACGTAGTATGCAAGCTCATACTACGTGACCCATTCCGTTACACCCAGAAGTGTGCTTCATTAGAGAGCTTCCAAGCAATCAAGCACACACAGTGAAACTTAACCATGACATTCTTCCCTTGTTAGCTTGACAGTTAACCGCAAATTCTAAGGAACCAATTTTCCAGGTGACCATTCTTAAGCAGGGGCTCCAGGAATTCTCTTTTCATATGAAAGGTTGGCACTTTTGTACCCTTCAGCCTGCAATGGGATGTGGTCTTGCTAATTTCAGAGATACATTCAATATATCTTCCTGCTTGTCATAATACTGATTTCTTTTTAATAACGTTAATCTCTTCAGCAAGCACACACTTACTAACAACTTTACATACAGTTATTTCTAGGTCAAAGTTTAAGTTTTTCAACTTAAATTGCTCTGATTTGTACCCCCAATTTTTGTAATAAGTCTGGAAAAAAGCATCCAACAGCACCCATGCCACATCTTGAACTTTGGACTTCTCCCAAATTTCCTCTATCAGATTAATTAATCTACTGTCCTTAATCACAGTCTCCCACAAAGTTTGAAGAAATCGTCAAAATGTAGATAAATTTTCTAACAGAATGCAACATGCATGGGCTCCAGTCCCAATGCTAATGCAATTTTGTTCCCTACTGAAACATCCTGAGCCAGGCCTTCATTGTCTTTATTCCTATCACCATTCTGGCTTTCTGAGCTCTAAAAAATAAGTGAGAGTTAAGCTCTGACTGAGGCATCCTAGGGCTTCTCTGGCCAATATCTCTACATCTTTCTGAACTCCATCTGCAAATCATGTTCAACGGCTTTTATACCAAGTGGTAATGTACATTCACCCCACTTTTCTAGCATCAATTTTATGTGTTTGTCATGTTTCTGATTGCAAAGACATAATACCTGAGATCAACAGTTTAAAGAAAGGGAATTTTAACCTGGTTGAAAGTTTCAGGGGATGCAGTCCATGGTGAGGCAGCTCCAAGATAGAAATATCATGGTGGAAGGACATTATAGAGCAAAGATGCTTAATTTATTGTAGATGGAAGAAGGTCATGGGAACAGTGTAAGAGAGGAAGGGGAAGGTGACCAGATGTAGAATCTAAGGGCAAAGCTCCATGAGCTACACAAACACAAGAGAGGTGTTCTTTCCTAATATTGTAGGTGGCTCCTAAGCTATTCAAATTGATGCAATGAGGTCTCTATCCTATTTAATGTTAATTCTACTACCCCCACAGCCCCAAACAACTTCAGTCTTTGACTCTGCCTTCCTCTGTGAAAGATATCTATCTGTCTGTCTGTCCGTCCATCCATGTATGTATGTATGTATGTATGTATCTATCTATCTATCTGTCCTTCTATCTCCCTATGTGTATCATATATATATATATATATATATATATATATATATATATATATATTCTGATATATTCTGATTTCCTTCATAAGAATTTAATGAGTTTAGCATCCTTACTGTTCACGAGATTATTTTCTCTGAGGATTTGATGTCTCTGACAAAGAAATATGTCATTGAAACACAGTAAATTTAGGCAAAATGCTATGGCAGTAAAATGAAAATAAATTAAAATTCTGAAGTGATGTCTCACCATTCAAATTGGTTCATATTATAACACCAAACGTGGCATATTTACTGCTAATAAGAAGGCTGATTTGTATTTCAGGTTGTTATAGTTCAACGAATATTTGTGTGCATGTGAGTAAGGCTTTGATTAAAAATAAACTGGGCACTGTCAGTTTACTACGTGGACAGAGCCAATTGAAATGACTTCTATAAGAAAATATTAATAGACTTGTTTGTTATGTTTCCTGCATGGGTAAAAAATGAAAATATAAAACTGTAGTTAAATTAAAACTTCATATATGGATGGAAAAGTAGTGGTGGCTTGGGAATGAACTGAGGAAGGAATCAAAAGTGCTTATGGTTCTTGGGTAGTTGGAATTTAAATTTAGGATTAAATGCCATTTAGGTATTTTCGAAGTGTTCCATCATTGTTTCAGATAAAATGAATGAGGCATTAAGTAGCTTATACAAAATTTCATTAAGACATAATAAGTAAATAATGACATAATGCTAGGACCAGCAGTAAATGTTCTGTAACATGACATTTATTCATTGTACTGATACTTGTTTTAAAACATTGTCAGCATATTTCTGCCTGGGATGCCCCTGATGGAACTAACGGCAACATAATAGTGCTGTTTTTTTGGGGGGTCAGGGTCACATTATGTAGTCCATGATGATCTTGAATTTTTTCTGTAGCCAAGATTGGACTCAAACTCATGGTGGTCCTCCTGCTTCATCCTCCAAATGATGGAGCTACAAGTGTGTAGTACCATGCCTTATGACATAATTGCTTTAAAAGTAAAAGAGCTTGGGGCTGGGGAGATAGCTCCATGGCACAAATGCCTGCCTGGCATGTGCAAGGTCATGAGTTTGAAACCCAGTCCAACCAAAAGAAAAAAAAAAGTAACAGAGCTTATCATTTTTGAAATAATAAATGTAAAATGATTAAATAGTATAACTATCTCTATTAAATTGTTATGTATCAGCTATGAAGATACAAAGTCAATAGTGGTGAAGTGATGGTTAAGTGCATCAATGTTCGCGAAAATGTGGATAAAGAAGCAAAATAAATTTTTTAGATACAGGAAATCAATGCATTATCAATCGTACAGGTTTAATCCTCAGAAAGTATATCTACTTTCATATCACAGAAGTAAATTTAAACTCTTCAGTAATTTGTATATCATAAAGGCTAGAAAGATTTGAGTGGTTTTATAGTATGTTTCTATAAATGGTACTCAGCATTTATTTCTTGCTACTATTCATTTTAAATCATTCTGTCCTTGGGTAGTATGTTTTGAGTCTTTCCTTTAAAATGGATCTACTGCTATATAAGTATATACTATACAATCTACCCATTTGAAGTGTACAATTAAATATTTGTATGGCCACAGATTTATGCTGTAATTCCAATGAGGTTTAGAAAGTTTTGTCATCACAGTAAGAAATCCCTTACTCATTTTTATTAGCAAGCAACAAAGTTTATATTTGTCTGTTTTGGACGCTTACTATAAATAGAGTCATATATCGCCGGGCGTGGTGGCTCACGTCTGTAATCCCAGCACTCGGGAGGCTGAGGCAGGAGGATCGGTGTGAGTTTGAGACCAGCCTGGGCTACAAAAGTGAGGTCAAGGCCAGCCTCAACTGCATAGTGAGACCCTGTCTCAAAAAAAAAAAAAAAAAAAGGCCAAAAAGTCGAGTCATATAAAATGTCTATTGTGACAAGTTTTTAGTTAAAACCTTATGATATCCATATTACAGTATGCACCAATATTTTATTCTCATGTCTGAATATTCAATTTTTCAATTTTATCTGTTCAGTCACAATTTGATGTGTACTTTTTCAGTTTGGGGCTATTACAAATGTTATACAATAGTATTACTTCTTCCTCTTCCTCTTTCTTCCTTACTAACTGGACTAAAATGTCAAATGCAATGTTGAATATACATGTCAAAACTTCAAAGACTTTCTTATGAAATTCCTGGTCATAATGGGAAAGCATCCAGTCTTTCACAGTTAGCTATGTTGTAGTCTGTAAAATTTGGATTTCGAATGAAATTTCAGACGTCTTTCATGAGATTAAGATAGTTCACACCAATTCTTATTCACTGAATACCTTTTTTTTTCACCATGAAGGGGTTTTAAAAACTCATCAAATGATCTTTAAGTATCTGTTGAAATTATCATGTGGATTTGTTTTTTAGTTTACTCATATGGCATACTATATTATCTAATTTTAAAACAGCCTTGCATTTGTGGGGTAAATCCTAATTCCTCATGGTTTCCAACATACTGTTGGATCAATTTAGATAGTATATATGTGAACATTTTACATCTATGTTCATAAATGATATTCATCTCTAGGTGTCTTTCTTGTGATTTATTTGTTGGTTTTACTATAAGAAATTATTCGTCACACTAAAGAATTGGGATGTATTCAAACCTTATGTTTTTTGGAAGCATTTGTGGAGGACTGTATAAATTTTTTTTGATTTACATGTGCTTATGGGTTTTTTGTGGTTTCCTTTGTCATTTATTTCCAGTTTCATTTCACTGTGGTCAGATAATATACACGGGATAATTTCTGGGTTTTTTTGTATATATTTGTATATATTGTATTGTATATATTGTATATTTTTGTATATATCGTATATATATATTTAAGCATGACCTATGAACAAATACGTGGTCTATTTTAGAAAATGCCCCATGTGCAGCTGAAAAAATTTTGTATTCAGAAGTGGCTGGGTGGAATACTCTGTATATGTCCACTAAGTCCATATGTTCCAAGTACTGTTTCAGTTGTTAATTCTTTGCTAATTTTTTGTCTGCTTGACCTGTCTTTCTGGGATAAGAGATTGTTAAGGTCTCTTGTTGCGATTGTTGTATTGAATATTAGAATTTTCATGTCCATTAAGATTTGTCTTATATAACTGGGTACTCCCATGTTTGGTGCATTTATATATATATTTAGGCATATTACCCCTTCTTCTTGAATTTTTCCCCTAAGCAGTATGTACTGACTTTCTTTATCTCATTTAATCATTCCTGGTTTAAAGTTGAGATTGTCTGAGAGTAAGATTGCTACCCCTGTTTTTTTCTGAGGTGCTGGGGCCTATAGTATTGTTTTCCATCCTTTGACTTTCAGTCTATAAATTTTTTATGAGTTAACTGTGTTTTTTGTGTACAGCATATTGTTAGGTTTTGCTTCCTAATCCACTGTACCAGTCTATTTCTTTTAATTGGTGAATTGAGACATTTACATTGATGGTTGTTATGGTTTATGTCTAGTTGTTCCCCCAAAACCTCATGAGTCAAGGGGTGGGGACTTCTAGAGTTTGATAATTGATCCATGATCCCTGGGATTATGGGTTTTAGTACTTATGGTATTATGGGTCTAAGTACTTCTGGGATTATGGGTGTAGCCTAAGGCGGAGGCTGAGTTGGAGAGCCTGAATGTAATATAAAGAGACAAATATAAAGAGAGACAGAGACACAGACTTGAGGTGTTGCTGCTGCTCTGCTGCCCTGATTTGATTGGCTGCCTCTGCCACCATTTTGTTGCTGTTCCACTGCCATGAACTGGATTCTCTCTGCTCTGTTCCTGTCAGCTTTGGGCCAGCCGAATATAGACTGAAACTTCCTGTAACTGTGAGCTAAATAAACCTTTCTTTCCTTCATCTTGAGTGTCAGGTATTTGTTCCAGCAACGAGTAAAAAGTAACTAAGACAATGGTTATAATTGAGATGTATTGATTTATGCTTGTCATATTATATACCTGCTATTGGTTACACCTTTATCTCTTGTGTTTAATTATTTGCCCTGTTGTGTGGTTTCATGTTATATATGGTGTTTGATATTCAGAAATATAGTGATGTTAAGCTCAAGTGCCTAAGTATTAGGGAATAATTTAATTAAGCTTCTCTTCTGGATGGTTAACAAGTTAAGTTAGCAGTCTAAATAATTAGAGAAGAAAAGAGATACAAGTATAGCTGACATTTTGGCTGTAGCCCTTCAAGATCAGTGAGAACACAGGAATAAAAGAACCTGTACTGTAACAGCATATAACTCACTAGAGTTCCAAGTTTCCTATTCAAGGAGATTATGGTGCCGCAGAGGAACGTGATTAATGATGTACAGTGTGTTTAAGGAGAGTCAGAGAGAAAAAAAAATCTCTCAGGATTCCACAGAGAACAAAATGGTCAAGCAATGCCTGTGATTCATCCAGATGGCTGACACTGACAAAAGTTCTGCAAACTGCAGTACATGGTTTCAGGATAAACCCTGAGGGGACCAGACTTACCTTGTCAGATATGAAATCTACATATTTTTTGTGACATAGGTTTTGCTCTATCATAGTCTTAACCATCCAGCAGAAAAGTCTAACCATGAGGTATAAAAACGAAAGCTATATTAATATGCTGAGTTGTAAAGGGCTCAAGTCAGCAGCTTCCAGTGATGCCAGATGAGCTGATAATCCACTACTGTTATGGACTATTGGACTATACATATAGCTACTTTTCTCTTTGTGCAATGAAAAGATCTGTACTAATGATATTTAGACAAGAAATCATGTCTGCATCTTGTACTCTGAATAACTACGATGAAGACAACATCATGCAATGTATTAATTATTGTAAAGATAATAAAAAATAAATAAAAATTAAAAGTAATACAATAAAAATAAATTCTTTTTGATAGTTGATAGAATTCTCAAATGAAGTCACTTGTAAATGATTTTATTTGTTAGATTTAAAGAAAAACTTGATTTTTTTTACTAGTTATGGATATATTCAGACTTTTTTCTTAAGTCTGATAGGTTTGTCTCTATAGAAAATTTTTCCACTCAATCTAAGATATTTATTTGGTACCAGGAAGTAGATTCAAGGAGCTCTTAAACTGTTATGCCCCTTTTATCCTGAAGAACCTGTTATATGTCTATCAAATAGTTTAATCAGCACACATAAATGCCTAACATTCATCATTAAAAAGGATGAATGAAAATAAAATATTTCTTATAACTGCTTTTCATGTCATAAGCATTTTATCTTTCATATTAGCAACTTGAACTTTGCATTCTTCTTTGCTCTTTAACTTTTAGATTAATATTTTGTCTTACTTTGATTTCCAACTATGTCTAGCAGTTAGGAAAAATTTATATAAATGAAGAAGAAATGAATCACATGACTATGCATGAAATGCAAAAAAAAAGTTCTCTACATTTTTTTTGTGTGTAGTGTACTAACAATTTACATAAAATTGTAATAAATCATAATCTTTGAATATCTTTTACAATCCGTAATCTAGACTTTTAAATGATTCAGTTTGAATTTTCAAGAGTGCACATTAAATTCTATTATCACTTATTTATCAACTTCTCTTGGGTTTCATAGCTGTCTGAGCCATGTTTTCTTCATTTCCTAATGAGCATAAGTAACAGCTGTCCTTCCATATAGTTTACTAGAAGGACTTGATTCAATAATGCAAATGAAGCTCTTACAAAGTGATATATGAGGAGCCGGGCATGGTAGCGCACGTCTGTAATCCCAGCACTTGGGAGGCTGAGGCAGGAGGATAGGTGTGAGTTCGAGACCAGCCTGGGCTACAAAAGTGAGCTCAAGGCCAGCCTGAATTGCACAGTGAGACCCTGTCTCAAAAAGACAAAAACAACAACAACAACAACAAACAAAGTGATATAGGAATACTGGAAATCAGTGTAGTACGTTTCATGTGGTATCTTTCTATACCAAAGTGCTATATTTCATAATATTTGCATGGACAAAATTAATTGTATTACTTTAATAAAAATGATGTTACAGCAAAAATCTAATTTTTAATAATTTATAAGAACTTCTAAAAGTCAGTAACTTGAAGGTACAAAAGGACAAGTTTCTTTAATCATAGCAGTTACTAGTTATTGCCTGTCCATAGTGACCAAAACCAAAAAGCCAATAAAAAATTAATATACCTAGTCTATCATATTTTATCATGCTTTGTTTTATGAAAAATGCATTCCAAGGAAATGAATATTATTTTTACTCACTTGCTTCCTATTTTATGTTTCCATATTTTCTCACTAGATATACAATATGATATTCAATACTTAGATAATCTATATTTAATTAAGAATTTCATTAATGTAACAGAAACTTTTCACATTTTAATGCAAATATTATAAAAGAAGAAAAAGCCTGAGTAAAAACTTCAGTTATCTGCTAAACTTCAAATTATATGTTGTAGCCAGAAATGTAGTGTGCATCTGTAATCTCAGCACTTTGGGCAGCTGAGGCAGGAAGATACAAAGTAGGAGCTCAGCGTAGGCAACCTGGCATTTTAATGAGACCCAATCTCAAGATTAAAAAAAAAATCCCAAAAGGTTTTTTTTTTTTTTTTTTTTTTTTTTTTTGACTCTAGTAATTCTTTCTTTTTTTAAGGCTAATAATATGAAATATATTACAAGATATCCTAGTCCTTTTGTACTTTCTGAAGGCCCTGGCTTAATCTCCAGTATTACAAAACAAAACAAAAGCACCTTGATCTTTGCCTTTAAGGTCTTTATAATTTTTGTTACATAGAATATGCAATGGTTACAAAAACGCACATAAATTAAACCATACCAAGGTAAAATTGACTAATATTAGAAATAAAAATTTAACGAGCCTTTATGTGAAATTAAATTTACTTTTATTCCAAGACTAGAAATATCATAAACTTGAAATTTAGCAAAATACCAGTGTTTACTGGAACTTATTGGTTTAGTAACAGTTATTAATTTTAGTAAAAAGAATATAAAATTATAATTCTGCATAATTTGGTTTTATTGATGATCTTTAATTCCACTACCCACTTCTCTTCATTTTTTTTTCTGTAGGCTAGCATGAACCAATCCAGGCTCTTGAGTAGACTCTAGCACTTACCAAAATTTAATACAGAAATTTCTCAGTAAAAATGACAGTTAAAATTACAGTACACACAAACACATATATTTCTAGTTGTTATTGTTGTTGTTATGCTGTTTAATACCTTGTTCTTCATCTTACCTATTCCTTTTCCATTAAAAAGACATATTGCTAATTCTTTAAAATGTCTGTATCTACAAATAAATATATCATATATATATATGTATATATATATGCTTGATAGAATTTGCACAGAAGGAATATATTATTCAATTAAAAATTTCAACAAGGAAACCAACAAAAGAGCTTATTTGATGTTATTTGATGAGGAGGAAAGTTAATAGAAAAAGGAGAAATCTTGGCTGTGCCTCATGGGGTATACTACAGAGGCTGGGTCACGAGGATCATGATAAGTTTGGGGCCAGCCTCTACTACATAGTGAGATTCTATTTCAACAAATGAACAAAGAAACAAAAGAACGACAGAAATATTTTACACAGTCAAGCTAGAAAACTGCATTCCTACAGTGAGGTAAATCAAACAAAAAGTTAAATTTTCATTGGTTTATGAACACAAGAATGCAATTACGGATTTCTTCCTTACAGGTAAGTACTATAGGACTGGAATGTCTCACATTTTCTGAAATGGTAGCATAAAAAAGCATAAGGTTTTAATTTACATTTTAAAAATCACTTAAGATTTCACTCATTAAAAAAGATTCAACTGCTTTGATATAGAATTTCATTACCTTTAAAATAAGGACAATGAAACGTACCTCAAAAATTGTCGAGAGGAATCAATGAAATGAATACATTGCTTTGTAAACTGTGGCCTGCTATTCAAGTTATTCTGTGTCATTATTATCAAACCATGGAGAGATATAACAATCGCAACACTTTGTGACACATTCTAGGACAATACGTATTAAGGTAAAGTCTTGATGATTATAATGCCATTGGGAGGTTTCTACTAGAGTAAGGAACGTCAAAAATGAAGAGTAAACAATAAGGCAAAACAATCTAATTGAGATAATGTGCCTGACAAGATTTAAGTTACCTAGTAAGATGATGTGTAGATGTCAGGAAGGGTTTTTATATAGGATTTACTTCTGTTTTTGGCTGCCTTTTAAATGGGTGCCTTTTAATATCCGTAAAATAATTCTATAAATAATGTTCAGAGAGAAATGTAATGGAGACACACTACGCTATAATATATGACCATCACAAAGAAATTACATGTAGGGATAAAAAAGAGTCCATTTAACTGATATATGTGTTGATAGAGTTGAAACTAGTTGCTGGGCGTGGTGGCTCACGCCTGTAATCCCAGCACTCGGGAGGCTGAGGCAGGAGGATTGGTGCGAGTTCGAGACCAGCTTGGGCTACAAAAGTGAGCTCAAGGCTAGCCTGAACTGCATAGCGAGACCCTGTCTCAAAAAGACAAAAAAAAAAAAAAAAAAAAAAAAAAAAAAAAAAAAAAAAAAAAAAAAAAAAAAAAA